>LVVM01004998.1:0-45126 GCA_001882365.1 Rhizopogon vesiculosus | reverse complement strand
TCTGACACTCCTCGATGATGCACTCCCATAAATCCTCCCCGCATTTCGAAAAACACTTCAAGGCGAATGCAACGACTTTTTGTATGGACTGCTGTGAGCTGCTCGGCGGTATGATTGTTGCAAAGGTCCATCGTGTGCAACAAATTGAGCGTCAAGCAATCGTGTGGGATGGTAGCAAAGTGTGCGTGAGCAGGCAGAAGGTGACGGGTAGCAGAATACGACGACTCACGCGTTCAGCTTGCGAATGAGCCCCAGGAATTGCATTCTCACTTCGAATGGGTCCATATGTGATTATGTAAATAAGTTTACCGTCTGCTGCATTGCATACATTCTATTTGTAGATGTTTGTACATATAACTTTCCCACCCCCATTGCAAAGTTTCACGCCAATCTTTACATCGGCTCATCCCGACTCCCGCATACGCGTCAGTCACAGAACGTGCATGTGACCGTCGCGACCAAGTCGCGGTCATCATCATCAACGACGACTACGTGCCTTCGTTTTGAGCCGAGTCTCATCATGTCAGGACAGTACTGGTTCCCAAACATGCCCATTCCAGAGATTATGACAGCACTGTCAGAATGGGGCTTGAACGTCAGCAACGAGCAGCTTGTCAGGCCCTCCCCTGACTTTGTCATTGGTGTGTACAACGCGTGCTTGGAGCAAGTCACGTCTATATCTCCGAACGTTCTCCACAAACCAACCCAACGTGCACTCGCCTCTCTCGACGATGCCAATCCCGTGCGTGAATCTACTCTATGCCTGATCATTCGAATCTAATGACCTGTATAATCAAGGATCTCTACAGTAATGCTATCTCTCACAATGTGATGCTCTACCACCTGTATGATGCGCCCTCTGTTGTGTATACGCGCTAACTCAGAATGGACCAGAACTCGCTTCGCGACATCCGCACGCATTATGGACTTTAGCTCACGAGATCTCTCTGCACCAGAGCCAGAGCGTACACGCTTCATTCTCTCTGCATTTATCAACTTCGTCAAGTTCGCGGAGCAGTGTACGACGTTCATCAGTAACGTCCGAGAAAAGTCCACCCAGGTCATCGATGAGCGCGAACAAGTTATCCAGGAGCTTTCAGAATTTCAGCACAAGCTGGCAGTGCTTAAGTGAGATCATCCATCTCTCTAGTGTCTCTTTGGCCCACATTGATTCATAGAGCACAACGTGCAAAGGATGAACCCAAATGCGAACAGCTCAAAGAGGAGAACGCAGCTGTTACCACTCAACTCCTTGCAGCAAAGGAGGTTCACACCGGACTCACAAAGGATATCGAGGGTCTGAAAATAGAGAGAGCTCACCTTCAAGCTCGAAATGAAAGCTTCAACTCAGAATCTGCTCTACTAATGGACAGCAACTCCCGTACCCGATCGCGCATTGTGCAGTCTCCAGAGCGTATCAGGCGCAATATCGTGACTATGGGGGCTACAGCTATTGAAGACAAAAAGTTGGTTGCATCGCACGAAGTAAAGGCAAGAGATCTGCAGGCGAAGATTTCGGCGCTTGTGAACATTGAAAAGGTTACATCCTTCGTCGTGTTAACAGCCTGGTTTCATCTCAATTAATCATTCAGGATATCCGATCATGTATTGAGCAGCTACAGACGACAGAGAAGGAAGTACAGCTCCTGGAAGGTTCCCAAAAGGAGCTCGCAGATCTGAAAGACAGCCTTGAATACAAGAAAGTAGAGCGCGGCGAGCTGGAGAAGAAAGCTGAGGTGCGCAGTGGCATATTCTTTTTTAGCACACTTGCTAAGACATGTTCTACAGCGAGTACACAAGCAACTTGGAAATGCGCAGGAGAAACTTGAGAGGGCTCAGAGACACGCAGAGGAGAAGCGACAGGCCAGTCAACAGACGATCGACCGCCTCCAGCGAGAATACGACAAGATGGACGTTGAGCGACGAGAGAATGATAAGCAAGTGGAGGAACTCCGCATGGAAGCAGGTGACATAGAGTCAAAGGGAGGTTCTACGTATTGTTCTCTTCTGCCATCATAGCCTGATTGTCTCTTACAGATGGCGGAGCATCTGAAGAGGAGCGAAGCAGAGCTCAACGAGCTACTCACGGAGTATTGGAAACTCCGACACGAGACAGGTACCAATCACTCTTTGCTTGCATTCATCACTCAACAATACCTCAGAGGTGTACATGGAAACACTCGCAAACAAATTGAATATGAACGTTTCTTCAGAATGAGAAGGATACCCAACCGGGCCCTAAAGCTATCGGGAATTATAATTGACTTGTATGTATGGTACCTTCTGTTTGTCAAATACACGATCAGTATACAATGACAATGGCGTAGACAAACGCATGCGCGACTGGATCATCGTTTTTTACCCTTCTGTAGGCAATTTTGGCAGTACCATTTCTGCCTTTTACTTGGAACTTCACTAAGACCAGTACAAGGCAGATGGAACTAAAAATGGTGTCAGTAACCGCAAGGGGAACACAGCCGTTTCGCTTACCCATTCCAACTTGCAATTATCGCTATCACAAGCGATCATCTGTACACATAAGGATGTTTCAACTTCAACCAAGCAAGGTCAAGCGCGCTGTTACGTACCGTGCCATATGATACCTGGTTACAATAACAATATCTTGGTTCATTCGGATCTCCAGCAATCTGAGGTCCCTTTGGATCTGCTTGAACTGGAATTTTGAGTTTCACACTCCTCGTCGTGCGAGTGGCTGGCATTTTCAGAACTTCTTCAGGGGGCGGTGGTGGGGTCTCAGATTGGGGTTCCGGTTTCTTGCGTGCCTTTCTGCCCCTGCCGGGTCTTGCAGGCTCGACATATAGCTCTTCTGTAGGTTCTTGAGGTAGAGGGACAGTGGTAGGCTCTGGCGAGAGTGAGGGTGTAGGGCTGTGTTCTACGCGGGTTGGGCGTGCCCAGCGCGGAACAACGAGATCAGGAAGAAGTATCGGAGCGAGATGTGTCCCTGGACGAGTTCCGAGAGAGATGGATGCCTCTTGCTCCTTGATAGCCTGATCCAAAAGACGGATATGTCGATCAACCTGGGCAGTGTATGAGAGCCAGACAACCATAAAGAGGGATAAAGTACCGTTTCGTATGCAGTTTGTGCGATGTTGACTTTCTCCTCTGATGCATGGAGGGCCTCTTCTGATACCTGCGCAATGTGTTGCAACAATGTCCGAGTTGTTGCTTTTGAGGCGGGTAATTCGATAGATGAAGATTCCAGGCTATGCGCGACGGAAGCAGCGGGACTTGCCTTCCTTGCATCATTGGATGCTTCATCACCATTGACTTGTTGGTCGTGAGGTGATGAGTCTACGACCTGAGTGGGCTGATCCACCTGCATGGCCTCCGCATCAGATGCAGTTGACAAGTCCATTTCGTTCTTCTTTGCATCTACTAGCCGTGATGCAAGCTGTATACGAAGCGCGATATATGTCCGCACAGTTTCGAATAAGTCTGCATGATATACTGAAAGAGCACTGAGTCCAGCTCGATGAACAGAACACAGCAGGAGCTTGATACACTTACCCTCACTTTGATCATCCAGCTCACGTATGAGCGTGTACTGGCGATGAAGAGACAACGGAAGCTGTTCAAGTACTACCGATATTCAGTTCAGACAGTGTAGCAGAGATTCATGATTGGCGTACTCTCGTGATGTTCCTCCTTGAATGCATCCCAGATCTCGTGTTCCTTCCTCCGTTCTCCGGAGTCATGTCCTTCTCCATCGATGTCTCCATCCGACGCGTCATTATGCTGCTCCTCTGCAAAGACGGCCTGAGAACGTCGACGCTTGCGAGACATAGTGATCACTGTCACTGACAGGGCGGCTTGTCAGTCGCTTACTAATAAACTTTCAGCTTGTGCGGAACTGCAGATTACAACTGTCATTTTTATCGTTAGCGGTCGCTAGCATCAAAGAAGTTGACTAGTTTCACGATGATTCAGAGATGGGTGACTGACTGAGTTGGAAGGCCCACAGCCTCTGCCCATATACTCAGCATGCACTGATGCACGCACAGCTCTACAGCAAGGAAAATTCCTCTGTTATAAGTGACGCCACCTATGAGTCAAGGTGACTACATCAGTACTGTTCCTGTCACTGGTAAGAAACTCTTCTCTTTGCCATGACCCTATTCCAGACTGTCGTGAGCCCAACTCTGGGTGTTCTCGAGATAGCTGGTGCTGTATCCGGTATCCCCTACGTCCAGGGAGCTGGTATGGCGCTCCAGGTCATCAACACTACTTGCAATCAAGTAGCCATCCATAAGGTGTGCTTCTCTCGTATCAACAATCACTGGTACCACTTGCTCCATCTCACGAGCTACTTATGCTGCTTCTGTAGCGCAAGTCTGCGCAACTCGCCCAGAGATGCAATGTTCTGTTGAATTTGATCAGCGAACATGCAGTTAGTCCTGCTTGTGATGAGGTGCGATCCTCGTTAGAAGAGGCTGAATTGTGCGTCGTTTATGTCTTCGATTTCTGAAAGATCACTCACAGCGTCGAGGTAGTGTTCTATATTCTGTACGAGACCGTTTACAAAAGTGGTCGCAATATAGCAAAGTGAGAAGCTTCCGTGCGTGTTGCAATTATCAAGAGTATTTCAAACTGCTCACATAGTACTTTAGTCAAGAGCTCCAAAATAGAACAAGATTTAGACAAGTGCCAGAACGATGTTAATACAGTCATGGAGCGGCTCCACGTAGGACTACTGTTACTGGTGGTGTTCAGGTGCTCAAGCTTTTCGCAGGTCAGGAATCCCCTATCCGTCATGTTACTCCAGAAGCAATCTATGGATATGATGAGAATGAATCAATCTCGCCTTGAGGAAAGGCTGGAACAGCTCATGATATCCCCACAGCAAGTTCGGGATGCTGCACAACGGCACAGCACCGGTGGTCAGGATGCTCTTGATCTCATGAGAATCGGCCAACAGGCAAGTTCTATTGTTACATCCCTTTTTGACTCTTACTGACCCTTCGCAGCGCTTGATGCAACTACAAATACCGTCCCCGCGCGATGCCTCCATGTCTCTGGAACCGGTGTTCGAGGGGCCGATGGTTGAATCCCCAGTAGCCTCGCGCTCTTCCTCGTTGGAGCTGATGGTGCAAACTCAGATCCAAAGTGCATTGACAGATTTACGACGCCTAACAAAAATACCTCCGACCCTGAAAGTCTTGAACAATCAAGTCAAAAAGATCAACAGCTCTAGTCCGCTACGCTCTGGACAGTACAGCGATATCTGGCTAGGAGAGTGGTTAGGAGAGACAGTAAGCCAGTCCTAGATGACCTCAACTTTTCTAACCGCCTCTGTAAGGTGGCACTCAAAACTTTGCGAATTCTCACCGACCCCCACAAAGCCGGCAAAATGACAAAGGTATGCTATGCGTCTTCATACACATGATTTGACTGACGTTAAAATTCCGCTTAGCGCTATGAGCACGAGATGAACGTATGGTCCATGTTCAAACACGACAACATTCTGTCAATATATGGTGTCATCACCAACCTAGAAACTATTCACATCGTAGGATCCTTCCTTGTGTAATCATATTTCTCACCTGAGCTGTACGCAGGTGTCGACTTGGCAAGAGAACGGCAATGTACTAGAGTGTGTCATGCCGAAATAAAATCGATCATATTACTTACTGTTACCCAGGTATCGCATCAAGAACCCCGACATCAACCCCCTCACATTGGCAAGTATACTAATAGCCCAATCATCGTTTCAAAGCTCATCACCATCATCACCAGCTCACACAAGCAGCGAGGGGAATCGAGTATCTTCATGGAAGCAACATCGTACACGGAAATTGTGAGTGCATCTCTGTTTTCTGCAAGAACAAGCAATCTGACAACTAAGCAGTGAAATGCGTAAGTTATTTTCATTTGCAAAGTCCTGTTCGTTCACAGCTTCTGACCAGAATAATATGCTGGTCTCCTCCGAAGTGCGTGTCCTTATCAACGGCAAGGATCTGACTCATTAATCGATGCAGGGTGTAGCATGCATTAACGATTTCGGGCATACTCAAGTTTTGGACGAAGTGCTCGGGAGGGACGTATTCACGTCGTATACCGCGACCTCCAACGCGCGTTGGAATGCCCCAGAACTCCTGCGTGGCGACGATGTCAAGCCCACCAAAGCTAGCGACGTCTTCGCATTCGGGATGTCAATCCTAGAACTTATTACCAAGCAGGCACCCTATTCGCACAGAAAGCGTGATCTCAGTGTTATCCAGGATGTCAACGACGGTCGTTTACCTCTCCGCCCAACCGAATCGGAAGATGTCGCGCGGTGGATGCATGATGAACTATGGGGGGTTTTGAACGGATGCTGGCGTTTCGCGGCTCCGGAGCGCTTGAGTATCGAAGATGTCAGAATCTGTCTCGAGACTCTTGCCAAGTACCTTGGGGAGCACCCAAATTGGAAGACAGAAGAGGCTGATGAAATTGCAGCTATTCAATTGTCCTGAGCTCTCCTTGTGACAGCTTTGGACGTTGCATTTCACATTCACGATCTACTTATTGTACTTTGTGTCATTAGAAAGATCTCAAAGAGATCTGCGGCTTCACACTCTGCTGCACTGCCATCGTCGCCGTGCCTTCCACAGCCTTCCGAATCGACATCTCGAGTACTTCCCGTACAGAGGGATCAAGCTGAGTAGTGGCCTCCTTGAAGGACGCAGACGAGCTAGCTGCAAGGGAAAGCAAGTGCGCTATACCACTTGAGTGTACTGTCGACGGAGGAGTCTGAGATGGACGTAGAAGTAACGTGGTTGCTGGTATCAGAACACTCAAGAGGCGGGAACCTGTACATTTATAATTAGCTATCGTGATGTATTAGCTCAGATCTATGAGGACTGACGTTGATCATCCCTTGCCAGCGACATAAGTGTCGCAAATGTTTTCCAGACCTCGTCTATCGAAATGATTTGTTGCTCTGACAATGTTCCATCATCCACTCGGGGTACTATTTTGGCGATATACTGAATGAGTGCAGGAAGAAGAAGCCGAACACAGGCTCGAAGCAGTTCACTTCCGGATGCGGCAATTGCAAGGGTTTTCGCGCAGTGAACAGCGACGATGGCCATCTGAAATGTAAAAGCGCTCAGCGACACAAACGATTGGTGTCACAAGAGGAGGATACCTCATCGCCCTCTTCAAGCTTTTGAGATATAAGGAAGAATAGGTGTTCCACTACGTCGCGGGCAACCGGTACTTGTGGAGGAATGACGGTCAAGATTAGCACCGCAGCCAGAAGGTTAGTTTTGACTTTTCTCGACGAAATCAGACCTTCGCGCCCCCTATGTTGCTTTAGCCTCATACACATACGCAAACACTTATAAAGAGCAAACCTCATTTCATCCACATTCAGCAGACATGACGACAGTAAGCCATGAACAAGTTTCCCATAACGTTCACGTGCGTCAGGATGGCACGGAACTGCTAATAAGGACCTGAAAGCCGGAAGGGTGGGAGTTATCAGATCTGCTTCCGCCGTTTCGTCTTTGAGCAGTTCTAGAAAGAGGTCATGCAAAGAAAGTATTTGAGAGGGGTTTCGTACCGCCATAGAGCATGCAGCCTACTCCCCGCACATCCTCTCGAGCAACCGATTCTGTTTTCGAGGCAATAAGGTGGAAGGCACCTAGGGAACCGGAAATCATCTTTGAGATGTCGGACGGATCACCTTCTGCAAAGATGCATCAAGCGATACGCAACATCAAAAAGATCAGAAACTTACGAATTGACGACGTTCCTGCATTATGACGAGAGTGTCGAATGGTATAGGCGAAGATCTTGAGACAGTGAGCGTGAACCGAATCCGGAGAAATGGTTGTATTGCGTTGATTCCCGTTGCTGCTATACTAGGTATGAGGATTCTGTGGAGGGGGATTCATATGAAGCACTCACTTAGATCCACTTCCAGGTACATGGTGGCCGAAATGACTGGTAAATGAGGTCAAAGCACTGAGTAGGTGAACGAGTACCCCTGCAGGTTCGGTCATGGCCATTCGATGGCTAAGACTCATGAATTCCTTGAAAACAGTAGGTTCCAGGAGGGCCTTCCCTGAATAGCGGGGATCAAGGAGGCATTTCAGTGCCCTCAGGCAAGCAATTACTGTGTCAACCCGAGGGCCGGTGAGGTCTGGTGAGGATGTCGCAAGTGCTTCATATATAAGGCCGAAGAGGGGGTAGAAAAGTGGCGCTGGTCCTTCTACCGCCGAGTTGATACCATTGACAGGTGACCCTGCCTCCGTCCCAAGGATTGCGGTTGATATGTACTGGTCGGAGTGTTCCATGGCATTCGCGACAGCTCGTAGGATTGTGGCCCAAGAAGCGGTATAATACTGAAAACATTGAGTTTCAATTAATAGTCGATGCAAGAAAATACTCACTGGCAGAAGAACTACTTTGCCAAGGCTTGCATATGATGGGTCTAAAGCTACCGCCGACGTATCATGTATGAATTCGGAGTCTGCCCGGATGACAGCGTAATCACGGAGGCACGCAATCCATTGGGGTGCCAAGATCGACCTGTATGGTTTGATGACATCCAGGAGGTATGTCTGCTCAAAACTAGCAATTTCCAAACGAGCCCACGCAGAGAGGATAGACACCCTCAACATGCCTGATGCATTCGGACTCAGGTCGACAAAATTACCCATAGTCAAGTTGCCAGATTCTTGAAAGGTATGAGTATCTTCAAGCACGAGATGTCTCGAGAAGCATACCATCAACTTCGCCAAGTGCAGTCGTGAGTTGTTTGAGAATTCTCCCCATTCGACTTACATCTTTGACGACACCGCAGCCAACGAATACTGCGCAGGCATCGATGGCAGAAGATAATATCTCGGGAGTGGAATCCGGGGAGAAGGCCGGAGTAAGTGCAGCTGTGATGGGCGCTTGATGTTGCTCAAGTAGAAGAGCATCTGGATAGTCAGGGTCCGGGGCTCGGCAGAATACCTAGCGAGACACATGAAAAAGAAATGGATGTAAATTAAAGAACACCTACCTGGATGATATCGCGCAATACAGTCAGTCCTTCCAGTCGTATCTCTGTTACATATGCCGCAGACGCCGTGAATGCCATTTTGATCAGATCAGGAACACGAGACACGAGAAGGCCATTCACTGGAATACCACGGCTACGAGCGAATGGTATGTCAAGGTGCTCTCTGCGTCCACAGCGTGCAACTAGAGTGCAGATGTCGTGTAAACACCGCAGTGCAAATAGTTGGGTCCTCCAACGCGACGTAGCGATCACAGCCGCGTTGCCTTGTCGTGTGTCATCGTTTGACATGGATGCACTCAATGATTGACCTTCGTCGTCCGTTAGACTGTTAGCTGTATTGACAACTTTCTGGGATGCATTGATGCGCAGCATAATCCTCTGGCAAAGGTCGATCCAAGCAGATGGATTATGGATAGCTGTCTGAAGGAGCCAGCTCGAAATCACATTTCTGACACCATCAATCGACGGGTCACCGTCTAGCATCCCGAACAAATCCTCCACAAGGCGATCTCCGCCTAAGCGGGACATTGCTAGGGCGTCCTTCTGAACCAATTGATAGAGAGCATCGATTGCTGCGAGTTTGAGGCGTCTTCTAGGTGAAGTAAGGTGTCTTCTGAAGCGATTCACGATCTCCGGGATGTCTACATGCTCTGGAGCAAACATGAGGAGATGCTGAATGCACCTGATCGCTTCCACTAGAATGGGCTCATCATCTTCCACTGAAAACTCGTGAACAAGGTCAAGCACGATTGTTCTCGTCCGCGGAGAATCGTGAATATCGGGGCCGAGAATAGTGATGATCGCATCCATAATGTGGCAGACGAGCGGATAAGCCTGCAAGTCACCACCAATATTGGCGTTGTTCAATGTCCCTCCCTCGGCCTCGTGAGCGTCTGACAGGTAGATTTTGAGCAACATTCCTAGGGTGCTTGACACGAATGGAGCGAAGGCCAAACTGGCGGCGTTAATGACATGTCCCAGTGCACGGAGGGACCAGAAATGGACCAACGGATGAGAATCATGGCTCAAGGACATCAAAAGGTTCACGGTTGTTTTTAGAATGGGCGCTGCTGCAAGTCCACCGACATGGCTGTAGAGAGATCCAAACGCAAGCGCACAGCCAGCGCGTCCTTGGGGGTCGCGGTTGCTCATAACATGATCGACCAATACCTTGGTTTGACTGGTCAAAAAAGAGGTTCCAGATATATTGGCAAGGCGGCCAATAGCCTCACTGCTAGCAGATCGTAGTACGGGATCGCCATCCACGAGCGCATCCTGCAAGCGAGAATAAGAAATTCATCTCATATTTTAAACGGGGACTTACTTTTAAGAATGTTCCCAGAGCTGAGGTGACTTGAGAGTGCCCGAGGGTATCCTTAGCTTGACGATGATGTGAAATCATAGAGACACGCAGCGCCCATACGATGGCCACGATACTATTCACTATCACAGCGGCCTTCCTCCCAGCGTTCTTGTCAAGCTTCGGAGACCGACTTGACTCTATCAACTGATTGATCGTGCGCACAGTTGTGCTTAAGTCCTGTACTGGCAGCAGCTGAGAGAACAGTTCGATAGCAGCGTCACAGACTGATGACACGGCAGGTGGCGCGTTGAAAGGCCGGCTTTCCTCTTCTAATGGGTTTATCATAGCAAGAGAGAGCGTATCGTGCTCACAAGCTCCTAGTATCGGCTTGCGTAGCTAGATGCGTATATGAACATTGGATAGAAGATACACAGATAATAATGTCTCACCAGGGACCTTATCGAGTGCTCTACGCTATCGTTGTCGCTGTGGCCACGGAGAGGACTTCCAGACGTTGTGATTTCGTCGACCCCGTCTTCAGACATTTCGAGTGTAGTGAGGCCATACGCATAACCATCTGTCACCTGCCAGATTGAAGTGAAGCTACCGGATGTAGATGCAATTGAGGCTTGAATTGCGGAAATGTTGTCGTTCTCGGGACCCGCAAAAACAGTGATTACAGATTGCAATAAGCTCGCTTGGATAGAATCCGTTAAAGCGGGTGTTCCAAGGGCGGCGAAGCACTGGTATACCCTACGCCGAAGAGAAGCTTCGCGCGTTCGAAGAGATGGGCTCGTGTCTTCCATGATCGAGGGTCCAGAAGCCGCTTCAATGGTTTGCGACAAGAAAGTGTTTGAAAACGAGAGGGCATTGCTCAGTAGAGATGAGATTCTCCGAGCGACGTCGAGAGTGGTGAGTTGGCTATTGTGAAGCAAGAAACAAAGAATTGCCCCAAGCGCACTTTCGCGGACATGCAGAAGAAACTTCCAATCTGCAGCTGACCGACCTGAAGCGTTATCTTTCGTGGTAGGTTTTGGTAGCGCATTGCGCCAAAGAACCAACAGCTGAGGTAGATGTGACCGGACGAAATTTGGACCAAGCAGCATCAACGACGCAATCAACGTCCAGGCCACTTCAACCTCTACTCCTGCAACATGAACATCATGATCACTAGCACGTTTAAGGAGTTGAGTGGCAGTGTCAAGAACGCTCGCTGAAACGTCGAAAGACACATATAGGGGGCGATGAGGTACAATGGCGACAAGCGCCGCCAAACCATAGGCGTGACCGAGTGTCCGACGATCAATGTCCGAGGGAGCTGCAGGAGATTGAAGAGATTCGATGTCGCGTTGTAAAGACTCTGCGATCGCCAGTACTAACTTCGGTAGACGGAGGGGGGTGGAATAGCAGAAGCATCGAAGAGTCCAACTCGCACCCACGCGAACCGAGTGGCTTGGGTGTGTAAGCAGCGTCATCAATGGTGCAGAAACAGCGTCCTATATCCAGTTTATGGTATATCAAAAGCAAAAGCTCCCACTTTACACACGACTTACCTGAACTGGCGGAGGTGCGTTGCCCAGTTGTTGCAATAGACCTGCGACCTCCTCTAGTGCTATTGTCAACATAGCCGAAGTTGGGGCCACTTGTCCCGGCATCAATGCTGGCCATCTTTTCAAGTATGATGAGGAAAGCTCTTGAATTGCAGCTATTTGTCCCTGCTCAGTCAGCATTCGTACTGCGATTAGCTCTCGTAAAAGAGCGCCGACTAGCTTTCGAATAAAGAGTTTGTCGTATCTCGTTGTTCCATTCTTTGGATTGGAGACGATCTCAGTCATGAGGTGACCAACAAGTAGAGAGTAATTAGCTTCCACAAATGATGGTCCGAGTTTTACTAGCAGCGCGGAGTAAAACATGAAAATTCCCGCACGAGTTTTCCGGCTGTGTGCTTTGTTAAAGTGGGCGGAGAGTTGGGATAGCATATCTCCTGGCGTCAATAGAACTTTGGTGTTCTCGGCTGCAATATGTGCGGGAGTAGAAACATCGGAGTCTTCTTGTTCCTTCCTTCCTTTTTGTGACTGCTCTGTGACTGCCACAATGCGTTCCACTTGGGTGGCCGCGAGCATATGTCCTACCAACTGCGCCAGCGCTTGCGTCGTCACCTGGTCACTGTTCTCAAGACTTTTGACGCAGATATTCATAATCGAGTCCACATCTGCGAGAGTGACCGAGTCTTCGGGAGTATACATGATCACCAAAACCTGCCTATGGTTGAGCTCCTAAGATGCAGTCAACGGACGGGGGGCTCACAGAAGCGGCAGCTCGCTGAACAGGGAGAGCTTTATCGCTTAAACCATTCTTCATGTGCTTGATTATGTCCTTCGTGAGAGAGTCGCTCAAGGCCTTCTTGGCTGAAAACAGGGTTTTCCGGAGCATGGTAAGGGCATGATATCGGACTTGGGGTGACTTTGATGGCGATGAGAAACACAAGGGAACATTCTGCAAATGTTCTACGCACCGCAGATGACCTCAACGTTTTTATTGCGATGGTGGCGGTTTCAGCCATGAAAGACATAAACTGTTTCGGAAGATCAGCGTGCTATTGGAGGAGAGGAAAAGTCGAACCTGGGAGCCGAAGGCCTCCATCAATTCTCCGATGGTCCAGAGCGCAGCACTGTAAAATGAATGAAAATCAAGAGTTCTGATAAGATAGGTATTCCATCCTCACATTCGATTTGAGTCCTTATCTGTCGCTTTGACGTCAGAGGCTGGCTTGAGCAACGCCCTTAGAGTGTCAAACAACGACCTAGATTCTCCGCGATGATACAGGGCTAAAAGGCATCTGGCGGCTAGATTGCGCAGCGGACGACCAGGAGTAGGGTACGTCTCGGAAGGCATAAGTACTTTGAGTAGGGTGGCTTCCACTGACGCTTGTGTCTCCTTGATCGTTTCCTGTAATACACTGAGTTACAGTCAAGTCCGACGCAGAAACCACGCACGGCAGGTGCATTCTTGAGACCTTTCTCCAGATTCGACAACCATTGAAACAAGTAAAGCTCGCCATTGTCGGCTGCCAATTGATTCTGGGTTTGTGTGAGCGGACTTGGACGTATGTAACGAAGCGAAGTGGCATATGGGCATACCTCATCTAACTCCTCGATATCCTCCATGATGTGAAAGTGGAGAGCTTCCGAAGACTCGTAAGAGGGAATAAGCACTGGCAGCTGATGTTGTGACAGTGGTGGCGATACACTTGACAAATATAGAACTCAGATTTCATTTGGCTTCAAGCTAAAATAGCAGCTAGTATAGAGTCGACTACTACAGCTAGGTGGATGATTAATTCGGGATTGTAGAGTAGAATACCCGGGCTACCGTAGGAGGGCCAATTGGTGACGATGTAAATATGGCAGAAGAGAGAAGCAGTCGTCAACGACCTCATCCTACATATAACAACCGACGGCGCCTCTAACTGGCGTCAACTACGATCGCACGCTCGACTGCCGCTGACGAAGACGTCCACATAGAACCATCACCCACCGATGGTCATGCGTTATGCACATAACACGATGACACCTCGCGCCAATCATCGCTTGCTGTTGCTGATTACGCTGACCCGTGTATACCGCTCGGACTGCCGTGCCCTCAATGCACGACATTCATGCCATACAATGATGTGCTAGAGGGGCTGAGCAGTCACTTGCATCATGATCATGAATCAAGATGCATGAGGATACTACCCCATCATCTGGTGTGATGTGCTTGCGAGTATGAGAGGTTTAGGCATATTTTTGGTGGAAGCGGTTGTTTGGCAAAAGCCTTGGAAATAAACAACGCGTCGTTGAAGAATTTCCACCGAAACTCGGTACCTAATTCCTGACTAATGCGACTTCGAACCTGCGTGCAAGATCTCTCGGGTCTGACGGACACGGGCGCTCAGAAGCTCCACACCACGTTGACGTTCTGAGAGCTCACAAAATAAGTCCACATGACATCTGCACTTCCTCCTGGGCTCGAAGGAAACCTTGTAGAATATGTTCGAGGAGGAGAAGGAGACTGGCTACCGTTCGACCAGAAGCGACTCTACACCAACGCTTTCGTGATCCAGGACGATAAGGTTAGTACTAGCATCATACCTTGCATCTACCCAGGCGACACATTTCTGCTTTCTCAGATCCTTCTCGGCTGGAAGAAACGTGGATTTGGCGTCAACAAGTGAACTTCCAGTCTCTTCGCCATCATCATGGGTCGACTGAAAGTTTCGTGACAATAGGTACAATGGATTTGGTGGCAAGGTGGAATTAGGAGAAACGCCCGCTGAAGCCGCGATGCGTGAACTCAAAGTCTTCCAACTTATTCCTACAAGACACGTATCCGATACTGATGCGCGTTCAGGAAGAAGCTGGCATCGTCGCACCCCTTGAGCATGCAGGATCACTGCTGTTCATGACAAAAGGCGCTGGATGGGCTTTCCAGATCGAGATGTTTTCCGCACGTTCGTACTCAGGAATACCTACAGAGCAGGTTCTTTTCTATATGTGCGACTGTGTCGTCACTGATGGACTACGCCACAGGACAGACGAAATGCGACCGGAGTGGTTTTCACTCGTACCACCGGCCTCTGGGTTATCTGACACAAATGAAAGTGTGATGCAGATCCCGTATGAGAAGATGTGGGATGACGACGTTTATTGGTTGCCCCTCCTGGTGCAGGGGCAGAAATTTGTTGGCCGGGCTGATTTTGTAATGGAAGGCGATGAGTTTAGGATGACGAGGCACTGGTTTGGCACTATCAAAGATCACTAATGGATCCACCAGTCCAGTTACTCCAGTGACTAAATGATGCTACATTCGAAAACATCTTGATGCTGCATAGGATGTAACAACCAGAATTGATGTTGGTCTCAACCGGACTTCGTTCCATCGTCTTGTGGTAGACACCGCGCAGACCAGACCAGGCTTGAATAGCTCGAGTAACAGGCAGACAGCCCATTCACAATCTGCTAGACCCTTGAAGCACCGCCAGAGTCTATCAATGATCGACACCCGATGACGGTAAGGTAACGCAATTCGAAGAAAATCTAAAGTCAACGATAGCGGGGAGCCGAAAATGTCATGGTGCAGGCTGATTTCATCCAAGAGCTGGAGTTTGTCTGTCTCGTGAGGTAGAACGTGTTATGCGACAAATAGCAAGGAGTAGACTCACTGACTCGGCGTAAAAGAGGGGTCCATGCACAGTGAAGTCATCATGTATTAACCATTGCATTAAAAGGCGAATTACAGTGTACACATTACCAAACCCACCGGACCTATATCTCAACATTACCTGCTTCATCTAAGCATCTGAGTTTAATGAACACATCGCTGCCTGAAAAATGATCAGCAAATTAGCCAAAAGGACTGGAATAATCGGGCTCACCCCATCCGTCTAGAGAAAATAAATCCAGCGAACCACCGAAATATCTACAAAGTAGACATCAGGACAGGACAGGACAGGACAGGAACCAAGAGCGAGAACGGACGGACTTTGCATATAATCGGCTCATTGGGAGTCCATATCCTAGCCCAGCAATCGTTCCAAGGCCCACCTGAACACCCTTTCCCGTAATTTCTCCAAAAAGACCTCCGTCGTCCCCACTTCCTATGGCTGCGCTCCCACCGATATGCTGGGCGGCGTATGGTCCACCATCTCCATTCTGATCGTCGGCATGTCCTGCGGTAGTGAAAGCGTACGAGAATATGCGCGCCATGTTGGACGGTGAGACGCCACCACCTTGGTCACGAATACGAATTGAGAGAAATGGGAGAGATGAAGTGGGGGGTGAGATAGTTATTTGGACACGTGGTAGGGGAGAAGATGAAGCGGAGCCGTGTAGCTTGTAGTGGTTCTCTGTAGTCGCGCGAAACGCATTCTTGAGCATTTCCGTGAGGATATACTCAAGATGCACAGGTACATAGCTAGGTGGAAGATTATATACGTTGAGCTAGAGATATGATGAACTCACGCGAACGTAGCCTCTGGACAGCCGTCGATCGTGATGTTGGGGCTTGCACCGAGGGTTGCCTCACATAATTCACTGACGAATGTGCCGCACATGCGGACCATGGCTGCAGGTGAACACTTGGGATCGATAACACCGTTGTGCATGAGCACGCCGGCCTCGACAGATCCAGGGTCTTCCGTGGCAAGTGCATGTGAGAGCGCGATATGTTGTTCCGCGATGAGACGCATGGAGATGCGGGATCTGATAGCACCATCGAGAAAGTTTGATATCTGTGTTGGTGACATGTACCGGGAACATTCTTGAAATCTACAATATTTCTTAAAGTCAGATTTGATTAATCGAAGATGGGTGCAAGTATGCGCACCCCTTAGCCAGGGTTGGTATATCATTTCTATGTCCCTCCACGAGCATATCTAGTTCATCCACGAAGATTTTATTGTCCTCAAGTGTGCATACTTCAGGATAGGTGGCGAGTAGGTTAAATGAATCTCTATGACCTTTGAGAGTTCGAGCGACATAAGGATTAGTGCCGACGATGAACGGCAGCGCCTCGAGGGCGCGCACGCGCTGGGCCATGCGTCTTGGTATCTCGGAGAGCAGGTACGATACTGAGCGCAGCAAAGATGAAGGTGTCAAAGGATGACCGAAGGACATTAGGGTCGAGAGCGTTAAAGGAAGTGGTGGATGTGCCGCGAACGAGTCGAGCAGTCGAGCGGCTTCAGCAGATGGCGGGGACGGTGGACGACGAACATGATATTGCCGCTGTTGGATGGTGCGTGCAGCGAGGACACGAGGAATGATCATTGTGCTGGCCTAGCGGACGGAGCTAGAGGTTGTCTTCCAGTAGGCTGTCACGCGACAGGTTTGATGGATGGTACTTATTCTGCAATGCACGTGATGTAGCAAAAAGGGGTACTTGGACCCGTCTTCAGTCTTGACTCACTGGATTTGGGTCTTGAATATTTGAATATTCGATGTGACTCTACGAGGGTGATGAATGAGATTCATGTGTACTGCTTCGTTCCAGGTTGGTGAACATTAGATGGATGACAGGAACGGCCTTGTTCGATGTTGACGCAAGAACCTGCTGTGTTCTAGCAGCTGACTTCTTTACATAGCAGTCACTGTGAGGAGCAGCAAGGAGTCGCTTATCCTCCATCTTTCTACTCGACAGCATCGATGGAAGATTCGGACAGTAAGTCCTTTTCGTCGTCTGGCATTTTTATGGTTAATCACTTTGTAGTGTCCCAGGCTGTCGTCCAGCCGATCTCGATTCTTCTCCTCACTATTCAGTCTTTGACTATATCCCTTCTGCTACTTCTTACTCATTATGACGGATAACTCGAACAGTAAGCTTTTCTTGTTGTCTGGCATGTTTTATGACACATTGCTTTGCAGTGTCCTTGTTGTCCGATCTGGATACCCTGGTATTCGACGTTCCGCTGGACTCGCCTCAGATCTCTAGCGGACATCATCTTAGCATATTGTCAGTCAGAATCGTTCATTCGTCACTCGTTGTAGTCTTGGTATTCCCACCCGGGCCACCCATGAATGAGCCCTCCCAGATCGCCAGACTAAGTATTAACACCATTTTTCTATCTTAGGACGAAGCAATGGCATATCCTGATCTAACGGAGATGGAGGGGTACGGACGTGACTCTTAAGAGTAATGTTTGGGATGTACAATTATCAGAAATTTGTTTGTAAAACCTCATGTCAACCACTCTTATTACTGCGATACGCAGCAAGACCATGTGAATCATATATCATAAAAATGCGTGATTTGGGAGAGAATACATGTAAAGCAATGGAAGCCTATCAGGTCGAAAAGCAGTACGAGGCGCTTACAAAAGACTCCTAGGCAGTTTGTAAAGCTCGGAATGATAATTATGTTCTGTCGATCGAAAGATTGTCTAGTTGTACACTTGATATAGAGGTCTGCAAATGATTATGATAAGAATTTCTTCTAGGTGAGATATGAATTGTGGCTTACGTAGATGAGAACTTCGTCCCCTGCCGCACAACCTTCTCTACAGCATCAAGGAAGTCGCGCTCCGTAGCGACCTTCCGCCGTGCACGAATTGCAAACATGCCAGCCTAGACAGAATTCAATCACGATAGTCTTTGACGCAAAGACAGAAGTCTCTCACCTCAGTTGCAACTGACCGAAGCTCTGCACCTGTCGTATTAGGGCATAACCGAGCAATAAGATCAAATCGGATGTCGCGTTCAACGCTCATACTGAGAAGGGTTGTCAGATAGCCTGAAAAGTATATGCATTTGGATACTCTCACCTCCGAGCATGAATCTTGAGAATATGAGCCCTGCCCTCGTTATCAGGCAGCGAGAACTCTACACGCCGATCAAGACGCCCGGGACGTAGCAGTGCGGGGTCAAGAGTATCCGGTCGATTCGTGGCCATGAGGACCTTGATGTTCCCTCGGGGGTCAAATCCATCCAGCTGATTAATTAACTCTAACATCGTGCGCTGTACCTCATTATCACCGCCAGCGCCATCATCAAATCGTGCACCACCGATAGCATCGACTTCATCAAAGAAGATGATGCAAGCCTTCTTTGAACGTGCCATCTCAAACAACTCACGAACCATTCGCGCGCCCTCGCCAACATACTTCTGCACGAGCTCGGAACCTATGACACGAATAAATGTAGCGTCTGTACGATTGGCGACCGCGCGTGCGCATAGAGTTTTGCCAGTTCCTGGCGGCCCAAAGAGCAGGACACCCTTAGGAGGATCAATACCAAGCTTGACGAAGCGTTCGGGCTTGGGTACTGTCAATGAACGGACATAAGCAAGTAGAAGAACAACTGACTGATAGTAGGGGCGTCTCAACAACTTCACGCAGTTTTTCGATTTGTTCTTTGCACCCACCAACGTCCGAGTACGTGACGTCGGGCTTCTCCTCAACTTGCATCATTGTCACCGAGGCATCGATCTTGGCTGGCAATGGTATCTGAATCTGATATTTATTCCGGTCCACGCTGCTGAAATATTAGCATGTCATTGTTGCGCATAAATGGTTCCACACACCCCACGCGCATACCCTCTTCAATATCCGTCGGTGCAACTCGGTCGCTGAGACCAACAACAAATTTAGCTATCTGCTTGATGTTAATAACATATTTGTCTTGTTCGTCAGCACCCTTCTGGCCTTGAGCGGCACCAGCAGGGTTGACGGCGCGTGCAGCCTCGGCTTTCTTGGGGTCAACAGGAATGATTTTGGTACACCGTGCAACCTGCAATGGGTGTGCTCCCATGCGTTGTCGGTCAACCGGAAGATCCCAGAGATTTGGGGGAGCAAGGCCTGTGTCAGATTCCTTCACGCCTGAATCGGAGTGAGTCTACGGACACCACGGAGGAGACCGTGCGCACCAAGCTTCTCGTCTATTCGCTTCTGCACTTCCTTGATGTCTTGTTCTGTTTTCTTCAATTTGGCAGCATATGCTCCTTGTCCCTACGAGGAATGCATTGGTGGATGAATGTGGGATACGAACATGAGGCTCACATATGTTTTGAGAATTTGGATGTCGCTGGTTGTAAGTGCTGAAAGGGTATTAGCACAGACAATATGTAAGGCATGCATAACACACCTTGAATCTTCTCCTCCTTCTCGTCGACCTTCTTGTCATCTGCAGGAAATCAGCGGCGGGATATGAGAACTTCTCAAGCTGGACACACATTTCTCCCAATCACTACAGGAGTTCATCAGTATAAATACAGTGCAAGGATCGGATAAATAGCCTCACGATTTTGGAGGCATCGTTTCAAATGGCGATGGAGGTGTTCCGGACGATGGAGAGAGCAATGAGCAAGAACAGACTTGATGCCAATAGGACGCGTCACTGCACTAAGCACGACGCGATACTTCGGCAACGACCGATAATATTCGCACTCCGCTTTGGGCATGCTCCCTTGGACGCGGCGCTCGACTCTCAAAGCTCGTCGTGCACGATGGCGGGCGCTCTCCAGAACGCAAAGCGTGATCTTGCAAAGATCCAAGATGAAGAACGTGAATCTCGCTTTGGCAATGTGTATGGTGTCTCGGGGCCTGTTGTCATCGCAGAGAACATGACTGGAGCTGCTATGTATGAGCTTGTCCGCGTCGGTCACGATGAGCTCGTCGGAGGTGAGCATCCTTGGTGCTAGGATGGACTGTAGCTGATTAGGCGTAGAGGTCATTCGAATAGAGGCAGACAAGGTAACCATCCAGGTGTACGAGGAGACGTCTGGCGTGACTGTCGGCGACCCAGTCCTGAGGACAGGCAAGCCTCTTAGTGTTGAGTTAGGCCCAGGTGAGTTACTCGATGAATGTGCAGTGCATTGTGTTAACACCGTTCCCAGGCTTGATGGGCAACATCGTCGATGGTATCCAGCGTCCACTCCGAGTAAGCTTCATTTCAGTTGCGTAGATAATCCTCCTATCTCACGAGACACAGTCCATCCAAGAGCTGTCCAAATCGATCTACATTCCTCGCGGTATCAACACAGAGGCGCTGGATCGTTCGATATCCTGGGACTTCACCCCTGCCACATACAAGGTCATTCGATATTGATGGGCCTTGGTGATATACTGATGCGTACTAGGTCGGTGACCACATATCAGGGGGTGATATCTTCGGTGGTGTCTATGAAAATTCGCTCGTCGATAACCATAAGATCATGCTTCCTCCCCGTGCCCTTGGTACCATCACCCACATCGCGGAGAAGGGTAGCTATGCAGTCAATGTGCGTCCGCAGTACAGCTACATTCATTGTTGTATCTAATTGTATTCGCTAGGATATCGTCTTAGAGACCGAGTTCGAGGGTCGGACCACAAAGCATACCATGATGCAGTTATGGCCAGTTCGTGCGCCTCGACCCGTTGCCGAGAAACAAACCGCCGATTTCCCCCTGTTGACCGGTCAGCGTATCCTGGACGCACTTTTCCCGTACGTAGGGTCTCAATATTGGTGGGTCATCATTGACAGTTGCATAGATGTGTACAAGGTGGTACTACTGCTATTCCTGGCGCTTTCGGTTGTGGAAAGACCGTCATCTCGCAAGCACTCTCCAAATTCTCGAACAGCGATATCATCGTGTACGTCGGATGTGGTGAGCGAGGTAATGAGGTGCGTTGTTGATGACATCTTAAGTGCTTCACTCATGCACAATTTCTAGATGGCTGAAGTGTTGATGGAGGTAATAATATCACTGCCTGTCACATAGATGCATACGCTGACGTTACATAGTTCCCCCAACTTACGATGGAGGTTGGCTCACGCCAAGAGCCTATTATGAAGCGTACCACGCTCGTCGCTAATACTTCTAATATGCCAGTTGCAGCCCGCGAGGCCTCCATCTACACCGGCATCACACTATCAGAGTACTTCCGGGACCAGGGTTCAAATGTCGCAATGATGGCAGATTCAACATCACGCTGGGCTGAGGCGTTACGTGAGATTTCGGGTCGTTTGGCAGAAATGCCGGCTGATTCAGGATATCCTGCCTATTTGGGGACCAAACTGGCGAGCTTTTACGAGCGCGCCGGGAAAGTCAAATGTTTGGGCAACCCAGCGAGGCATGGAACAGTATCGATTGTTGGAGCGTAAGTAGGATTTGTTGTCGTGTGGACAGTACTCTGACCACCTTTTAGCGTGTCACCACCTGGTGGTGACTTTTCGGATCCCGTAACATCCGCCACACTCGGTATAGTGCAAGTGTTCTGGGGTCTCGACAAGAAGCTTGCACAACGCAAACATTTCCCGTCCGTTAATTGGAACTTGTCGTACTCCAAGTACACGAAAGTACTCGAGCCTCACTATGAAACTCACTCACCAGGTTTCGTCTCACTTCGCATGAAGACGAAGGAAATCCTGCAGAAGGAGGATGATCTCGCTGAGATCGTGCAACTTGTTGGTAAGAGCGCGCTGGGAGAGTCGGACAAGATCACACTGGACGTCGCACGGATGCTCAAGGATGACTTCCTGCAGCAGAACGGCATGAGCGAGTATGACCGCTACTGTCCATTCTACAAGACTGCCGGAATGTTGAAGAACTTTGTGGCATTCCACGATGCGGCGTTGAGAGCGGTCGCGCAAGGCGATCTAACGTTTGCAAAAATCAAGGATGCTGCGAGTGATCTCATGTTTAAGCTCTCGCAGATGAAATTTGAGGTACGTTCCTGTCATTCTCTTGTGGTTATGATCGCTCCATCGGACTTGCTGCCAGTCTCCCTCGCAAGGACAGGACCATATCACGCAGAAGCTGGAAACACTACATTCGGAAATCCAGGACAAGTTCAGGCAGATGGTAGAGTAGATCGACGTGACATTGTCATAGCACCTTGTAGCATAATTAATACCAGCTTGCCTAGGCTTGTCTCGTCGGATCTCAAACTTGAAACGAGTTTTCATCTCACCAAGAAACGCGCCCAAATCATATACGGATGACGTGCTAACCTACCGTCATTGCGCAGTAGTATTGGAGCTGCGGAGAGCATTATATTAGGGGTTATATAAGACGCCCCTCTTCTCTTACCCCTTCCCCTCACTTCCACTAACGAGTCGACAACAGGCAACGCTTGATAATGAAGTCCAGTCTTGTACCACTTCTCTGCCTCGGAGGCGCGTATGCTCTCCCTGCTTTACCCTGGCTTACGCAGTCCCCTATTTCGGAGGGCTTGATTCATTACTGGGACTGGTTCGCGCCTCTTGAAGAGGACAAGACGATTTACCAGGTTTTGAAAGACGATGATAGGTCATGCACTTTAGTAATTAGGTGTCCCATTCAACTAACAGCCTAGCAGTTACTCGCGTTTGGTTAAAGCTATCGACTTGAGTGACAGGGTTGTTGACCTTTTGGATGACCCCGAGGCCAGGTGAGTACATTCACAATTGTTGCCGGCCCATTTCAAGTTGATGTCGTTCATCTCCAGCATCACTTTCTTCGCGGTTCCAAACTCAGGCATTCCACATTCGCCCAAGCACGGAGATGATAACGATTATGAGCTCGATTCCGTGTCTTTCGCACCTAAGCGTGGTGATGAGCATGACATCGCTCATGACCTTGGCCAACTTGTCCTCCAGGTAGAGCAGCTTGATGACATGCCAGAGTCCCGTGACAAAGACCACCGCAAGGAGGCACTTGGTCGCATTATTCGCGGCATCCTGGCATATCACATTTTGCCCGAAAAGTTAGATTCTGCTGCACTCGTTGAAAACTCTACATATGCCACGAATCTGACATTGAAGGATGGAAGCATGGACCATAAACCCTTGCGGTTGAGTGTTCAGAGCACGGTTGTTCCACCTCGTCTCAGGATTAATACAGTGGTGGATGTCATGAAGCGTGACATTGAGGCCAGTAATGGTGAGCTAGATTTGATGTTTTAGAGGCACTGACTTATTACGACGGAACAGGTGTCATCCACTCCATCAACATTCCACTCCTACCACCCCCCTCCGTGTTCAGTGAAATGTTTCTTTTTCCCGAGGTCTTCTCATACGTGGTAAGTTTTGTAGGCTTGTTCTCTTTCCCCTCTCTTTTCTCATGATCTGCAATGTATAGACATCTGCTATCCAGCGAGTCCATCTGACTAGCGCAGTTGATCGTTCGTGGACACCTGGTAAAGACAGTGGTGATGGGTCATTCATTGGCGCAGAAACCACGACTTTCTTTGCACCCACATCAGGGGCATTCCAGCGTCTACCTCAAAAACTGAGACTTTTCTTGTTCTCGCCTTTTGGCGCAAAAGCACTTCGGAAGCTTCTGGAATTTCACGTCGTGCCCGAGTTTGTGCTGTTTACCGGTGAGTATACCCAGAAAAATCCTCATTGTGGATCTAACTACATCTGTCTATAGATTATGCACACGATGCCTTTTCTGAATCTGATATTGCTCAGTCCATTGAAGGCCGGCAGCATGGCAGCCTGCACGCTGATTGTACGACATCGTCGATTGTGGGATCCTTGGACGATCAACCCCCTCTCACAGACCCTATCTACGCTTACAATCTTACTCTTCCAACCTTACTAGAGCATCACACCTTGCACGTCCAGGTCGCTCGCTACAAAGCCAAGATTCCTCTTCCTGGCCCTGCCCGTTATTTTACCAGATTTTTGGTCAATGGTCGTCATGTTGGACCGTATGACATTCCTGCTCGGAATGGCGCTTTGCATGTCATTACGGAGTTGCTTGATCCTCGTGGCCATCACAAACACCACAAACACCATCAGCATGAATCGGGTGACCTGGACTGGGAGGACTGGGAGGAATGGCTGCCGCAGTGGGCCATGCAAAACTAAGTAGATACTTACAAATGAACGATGCAATTGCGCGATTTTCTTGTTGTCGACCTAATTGATCTTATGTACTTGTACTTGTAACTTATTTTCGAGGAAAGCAGCTCAATGAATATAACTGCCGTGGAACAGGACGTGCAAGCCTTTCACAGGAAAGGAAACTATATTGAGTGATGCGAGCATTACGATGATATGCAGAGAACCTATGGGATAACATGCAAATGACAAGGAGGGTAAAATACAGCAGACCTCGGGTATGAAAAAAAGTAAGGTCAGCTTGTTAAAGGTAGGTAGGACTCTAGCAACTAACAAAATCCCCCCAAGGAATATGTAATAGAAATCATAAGGGAAAAAAATGGCGCTTAACACCACTGCTCACTTCAAAGAGGCTGTTGTCTGCAGCCAGCTCATAAGCTCTTGTTCGAACGGCATTTCCGATGAGGATGGACAACTCACTGCAATCCCGCTGAGCGTCCTGCTGGAATACTGGGAAGAAAGGGCATGTGACTGGCCGGATCGGTACGTCCGAGACGATGATCCTGCGGTGGTCGTGTGTATTGGAGTAGAAGGTACTCCGTTCGTGGTCGTTCGTGAACTTCTAGCTGTCAAAGGAGTGGGAGCCCCGATCTGAGACTTCTTGGGTGTCTCGGTGACTTTCGTTGTACGAGAGCCGGTAAGAGTAGACGAAGAAAGTAAAGCCTTTGCAGTAGCTGGCAAAGGGGTTCCCATCTTGCTTCGACGTCCTGCACGGAGGAAGTTATGTTGCAGCGCTGCTTGAGGTTTCATTCGTCGCTCAGGATCCCAAATAAGGCAACGTGCAATGAAGTCAACAAAGTCATCGTCTTGACATCGTAGAACTTGAGCAAGCGTTTTCGTTCCAGGTCGTCTGCGACGACCCTTGGAGTTAACCACAGGTCGGGGTGCGCCATTATTGTCTTTGAAAACGTCAGGGAAATAAACGAAGGTTATTTAATGAGTGCTTACCGAAGAAGAGTCGCTTTCGAGAGCTACGATTGATAAAATCCTTGTCAGGGGAACCCAAGACTTCCATGATGCAAGACAGTTGCTCCTGCTCGTTTTCACCGGGGAAAATAGGGAATCCAGTGTACAGCTCAGCGAGAATGCAACCTAGACTCCACATGTCGATACCCATGTGATAATTCATGCCCAGGATAACTTCAGGAGAACGATAAAAACGACTCTGGATGTAAGTATAGACTACCCATGGCTCAGTAATATCAATGACCATGTTGACAATTTACGCACTCTTCTCGTGCTCGAAGCAGCTACTGCCGAAGTCTATGACCTTGATAGCACTCTTCGCGGGGTGTCGCAACAAGACATTCTAAACAGAGTCACACGATAATCTGCATCGGTATAAGAACAACGAACCTCTGGTTTGAGATCACAGTGCACTATGCGATGATGCCGCATTAAGCACAGAGACAAGATCATCTGGCTCGTGAAGCGTCGTATCAAAGTGGTCGTGAACCCAACAAACCCGTTTGCTTTGATCAGCTCGTACAAGTTGATGCTGAGCAATTCCATGGCAATACATAAGTGATTGCGGAAGTAGAAGTGTTCGGTCATCTTGATGACATGATGCTTTTCTTCTTGGTCCTGAAAATCACGTTAATAAATCTTCTGAAAGAAAGGGCGCAAGTATAGGCATACCCATTTGCGAAGATTGTCTAAGATCTTGATCTCCACCAGTGCTTGATGATGGAAACGCTTCTTGTTGCGGATGATCTTAATCGCAACGGATTCGCCTGTCTGGTGATCTCGACAGTTCAACACTTGACCAAATGAGCCCTTGCCCAAGGTATCCATAATTTCATAGCGGAAAGCGAGATGATCACCATTGACCACTAGGTAATCGCCGCGCTCGTCATCGTAACCGAAGTTGTTGACGACAATGTCTGGATGTGCTTTCTTCTTCTGGCTGCCAGAACCGATGCAATAAACATTAGGATAATTGAGAATCTCCTCCTTTTCGTAATCGGACAGGAACTGAGCTTGAGGGGAATTTAAGACCTCTTTTTGAAGATCAATAATTAGACTTCCTTAGGAAAAGAAGTAACACACCTTCAGGCGTCGAGCTAGAGCCTGGCGGTATTGGTTCTGGGAACTTGAGTAGATCATCCAATTCAGCTTGCGATGCCCCATTTGCCATCTTCTTAGTCTGCTGTCGTCGGATGTATTGCATCATCTCTTCATCACCAAGGAGTTCCTCTTCGTCGATGATGCTAGGGACCGGCGAAGGCGTCGACAGGGACTGACGACTTGATGCAGGTGTCCCTGCATGCGCCCGGTGTATACTCGCTGTTGAACTATTATTGTTCGAAGACCGTGCGGAGAGGGATAGCTTGGGGGTAAGCAGCTTCAAACCCTTTGACGGAGATAACGCAGAAAATCTATGCGAGTGTGTTGTTTCGCTTGGAGGAGCCACCGAGGTAGTGGAGGCCACAGAGCCCGTGGATGCTTTACGCAGGGCGCTGAAGGAGACCGAATCGCGATTGGACTTTCGAGGGATGTTGCCAGAGGATGGAGGCCCAGATACCTGCCTCGGTACTCGGGAGTTGATAGACGGAGAAGCTCGAATAGACTGTCGCCTTGTTGTCATTTCGCCCGATGCCTTCGCTTGTATGTCACCATTCTCTAGAACACCAAATTCATTTATTGTGGCATCGCCAGGCGTTGGTGAAGGGTCCGTCGAGGGCGCAGTGACGTTGAGACTGATGCGACGATTGGCTATAATGGCGCTACCAAGTCCAGGAGATCCTGCAGCTGATGTGCGACTCGAAATGCGGGGAATCTTGGTAGGTGTTTCCTTTGGCATACCACCTATAGAATTCAGCAGTACTGACGGCGGGTAATCCTTCGACTCCTTCGACACGCTATACCCGGTGGTTCCAACCGATGGTGATCCAGCGATTGTAGGCAAAGGTTGGTTTCGACTCCGCAGCGAAGTATCTGACTGCTTTTGCATTGAGCTCACAGTCTGAGATGTCACACGAGACGTGGATGGTGTCCGAGTAATGGATGATGCAGGCGTAGAAGCTGACGAATTGGTTTTTAGGTTCGCAACTCGCTGAGCAGTGGTGGCAGGTAAGGCGGACATCTGCATGGGTGGCAAAGCAATGACGGAAGCACCCTTTTTGGGATCTGTGGACGATAGAGTCTGGTAGGTCCACATACGTCAGAATTATTCCGAATATTAGCAGCGGGAATGGAACACACCTTGCCTCTCTTACGTCCCATCAAAACAGATATCCTACTTTCGCTGCGATCCTTCTGATCTTTCGACTTCTCCTTCTCCGAATCCTTGGACTTCGTGCCTTCCTTGGTGCCCGAGTCACTCTTATCCCCATGCAGACTTCGCCGCGAACTCGATTTGAGCAGTGAAGGAAGGCCAAGGCTAAGCACAGACGATTTCTTGTGTGAAGTGCTTGGAGTGGTCGGAACACCACGACTTGACTCCTTGTTTGGAGAAAGGCTTGTCTTGATGCGATGACCGCTAGTGCCTGCTGATACCAGCGTCGGCGACGTCGACATAGTAACTGGATTTGAAGGGGGTATTTGCATGCTCTGAGAGGACGACCGACGGAAGAAAGGTATGGATGATGGCGTGAGACGTTTAGATTGGTGACGCCGCATCGACGACGACGGACTCAGAGGAGTATTATGAGAAGCAGACAGCGCTGATGTTGTATGAAGACTGGCACTGGAACCCGTTCCAGGGCGACTAGGAATCTTAGCAGACAAGACACCAGGAGACTTTGGACCACGGGTAGACCCGACAGAGGACAAGGAGGCGAGGGATGCAGCAGATGCCATCGCATCTGGCTGAGACCATGAAGCACCAGGAGCGGTGGGAGGAGAAAGAGCATGTTCCCTGGATCCTGACTTTCGCAGCTGTTGACCGAACGTCTGCACCGATCGGGGACTAAGAGGGAAGTTTGAGGACTTGTTCGATGGCGAATCTTTCCCCTTCATGGACGACATCGAAGGAGTGAGTTTGATGTTGAGTGCATTCGAGAAACTCCATTTCTTCGAGGGTGTCTTGGTGACTGCAGGAGCAGACTCGGGAGCGGAGTAGCTTCCGTGATTCGCAGGCGATTGCAGGTGTTGAGCGTGCGAATGTGAGGATAGCTTCGAAGAACCAGGGGGAACCTCTAATGAAACAGTGCGGTCAACATCGCTCTCATCAACACCAGAAGGAGGGAATGTAATGCCATGTGAGGATTGAGGAGGAGAACGATATGTAGACAGATCTTTTGGCAACGGTGGGACAGGGGGAACTCGATCTCCTTCTAGGGCTTCCCCGCTGGTTGCGAAGGAAGCTTGACGGTCCTTAAACACTGCTGCATCGCCACCTGAGTATACGCTAGAAATGTCACTACCTGCACTATTCCGCCTTGCTTTCCCTGCGCCAGTGGAATGACGACCAGAGGCTGAAGGACCCGAGGCTGAAGTCATGCTGGTGGCTGCTGACAAGGATGCGGAATCACGCGAACTCGTTGGGGTGCTTGTATATGTAGTGGATGATGCAGACCCACGCTTTGGAGTGAAACTCAAGCGTGTGGACATAGAACCTGGCTTTTTCGGAGTTTTCTCAATGCCAGATGAGCTATGCGCATGCTCGTCACTGCTGACGACTCCACCACTTCGAACTTCGATGTGCTCCTGCAAAATGTCTCCAGAGCGAGAAATACCAAGGCCAATAGGTTGACGCTGAGCAAGTTCCTCCTTCTTTTCCCTATCTTTGGTGCTACTACGGCGAGTCACTTTGCCTCCACCATCAGAATTGACGCCCTCCCAGTGCACTCCCGATCTGCCAGCAGTGCTAGCGGGTGTACCAGGTCGACTCATACTCGAAGGCCTGCCAAAACTCCCAACACTCGCGCGTGCGCGTGCGGTCTTCGTCGACAGTCCGTCTAACTTACGGAGAGCCTCAGCGTGTGCATCATCATCTAAGCCAGGACACCCTTCCTGAGTCCCGCGGAGGAGCGAGTGTGCAATACTAGGTGAGGAATGAACTTGCGATGTAGCTTGTGGCTGTGCAATATCCTTATGGGATGAGGATGGACGCAGAGGCGGATTGGTGGTGCTGGTGGCACTGCCAGCGTGCCGAAGAATATGTTGGATTGAGGTCGTCGAAGGAGAAGGGGGTAGGTGAGAAAAGTCCGTGGTATGTACCCGGCGAGAGTGTGCGTGTAGGGCAGCCTCGTGGCTCGACGAGGACGATTCAGCAGAAAGTTGACGTGTGTGCCTCTCCCTTTCCGAACGCACGGGAATGACATCGGTCGGAGGTAGGATATCGGCAGGTTTGACTGGACTTTCCCGACGTCGGGTACGATCGCGAGATGTACCTCCAGAAACAGTGGATCCGATGCTGCGATGCTTGCGCGCTGACGTAGGCTTCTCATCCTTGTCCCTTGCTGTTGAGCCACTGCGATCTTTGGGTGTCGATGGAACCCCCGACTGCCTAGATTTAGAGACAAGAGAGCCTGTTTGATCCATCTCGAATTCGTCTGAAGTGCGTTTCTTAGCCTTGCGCAGTGGAGTAAAAGCGCTGGGAGCAGAGGACGGGACTGATGAACTGTTGACAAGAGAATGCTCAGTAGGGAGGGTCGGCGACGAGAGCCGCTCTTCTGAAGGTGTAGAGGGATATGTAGGTAAATCGATAGGATGTAACAAGTCAGAGCCGTGAGGCTTGCGGGGGTACAAAATCTCTTCCCCTCCACTTTCATCCGCCATAGACCTACGCGGGCGGAGAGTGCGGGTAACCTGGTTTACGTCCGTTGGCTGCAACAAACCAATGAATTTACAATAAAGTAAATCTGGCGATGATCATACCTCATCTTTGCCATCTGACTCGCCGTCGACTGCCTCAATGGTCCATGGACTATCGGGAATATCCTTGTCACCCTCGTCAAGGATGAGTTCCGTGGCATCCTCCTCGAGGAGGTCCTCCCCATGCTCATCCTGCATCTCTGTATCATCAACATGTGTATGCCGCTGCATTCTACCCCATCGAGGGGTAGTTAGCTCGCCTACGCCCACGAGGCCATTCCTATCGATGTTGGCCGGATCCCGCACTGGTGTAACTGGTTCATGTAGGATGCGCGTCTCAGGCGTCATAGGAAGGGATCCTGGTTCAGGTAACAGCGATGCAGGCGAGTCTGCGGGAGACTGAATGCCAAAATAGTACGGGTCAAGGGAGGACGAGACCGATCCTGAACGCGATGAGATCTCGGGTTCCATGTACTTTGTTAGTTCCTCGTTGGACGGCGCAGCTGAGATATAGAGCCGTGGCTATTGGCGATTTTCAGTGCGATTCCGGGTCAAAATGAGAAGATATTACCTGTGCAGGACGAACTGGGTGTGCTTCTAAGCCATCGTCGACAATTTTCTTCTCTCTCCCTTGGGTAATAAAAGGAAGCTGAGTTTCGTGCTCACGTTGGCTGTCCAAAAGTGAAGACGTGGTCGACATTCCAGAGCAAGACCAAGAACGAGCGAGGGAAACACGTAAACAACACCGTGGAACTCAAAAAAGCGACGAGCGGGGGATGAAGAACAAAGAAAAGAAAGATGTGAGTGGTAGGAGTCTGATACGTATCCAGCCGTCGTTGGGTGGTACAACGGCGATGCTGGTCGTCGTGATTGACGACGACTAGCAAGAGCGTGAGCAGAGAACTCTGGAAGTCTGCTTTTCTGAATCTCTCTGCCTGTGCAGTGGCGCTGATGAGCACGTTATTTGGCACTATTTGCACATCAGCTCTTCAATTGTTCCTTTGGGGAAACAAGTTTTATTTACCAAAAAAATAAGTACTGTGCAATAATGTAGCTACTAGCCTCAGTCTCTCATAGGGATACCCTAGTAGAATGAAGTGTATTACTAGCCGTTAAAATCGGCCCAGGAGTGTGCACCTCACGAGAGAATCTGATATGGGGTCGACCATAAATATATGCGGAGATATGAGCCTTCTCAAAGACCCGTGGGTGGGCAATGCTGGGGTTCATAAGGTTCTATGCAGTTGATATGTGATGACCGCTCAACTGTCCCTATAGGAGGAGATGATTCTGAACCAATGCACTGGAAACGACCGTCGTGGCAGATTGAGGTGAGGTGGCTTGATAGTATCCTCGTCTTCAATTCTGTGCCACCCCTCGCTTCATAACGTACGAACGATCCGAATGGTGTATAGGCAGGAAGAGATAGGTAAATGCCATCTTCACAATGATTGAGAAAGGTAGGAATTACGAACCTAAGATCCTTATAAATCTCGAACAGGACATGCTAGAAAGTCGGCTTCCAAACATAGGGCATGGAATGGAGAATGATAGGAACCGATGGGACTCCGTCTTGACGCCGTGCAATTCAATTGCTGGGAACCACAATACACATGGAAACACGGTCTCGTACGAAACCTCTGCTGAATACAATGATTTCGCAGCAAATTACCGGTTGACTGATCTCTTGTGTGGTAAAGGCACTCATGTACGGGGGTAACTTGGCTGCTGGCGATTGGTAAGGCGTATGATGTTACCGAACACGGATGATGGAAAGGTGCAAAGAGGGTCATGAGTTTGATCATCTCCGCCAAGTACGGCGGAATTGCGGAATCGGAACATGCCTGTGCAGACACAGTATGATCTTTGGGAAAACCTCAGCCGAATGATTTTGACAAATGATTGGAAGCGGTCGCCTATGGCTTATAGAGCGCAATTGCGGGAACAAGATGATCAACGGTAGACTTTATGGGTGATAAGGACAAAACTGGCACATGTACACGGCCTGGAAACTTATTGCGAAAAGCAATAGACCCATATTTGAAGCAGTATGTCATGGTAAACTTTGCCGGAAAATTAAATTGTAGCCGGGTTTGGATATTTTAAAGTGCTCCGAGGGAGCCCAAGGGAGAGATGTGACCTATTTGAGACCGGTGGACTTGAGAAATTTCACAAGGATGGTGTAAACTTGGTTGAAAATTCGCGGAGTGCGTAAGATATGACGAGAGTGAAGCCTTACTATTCTGAATTGGGAGGCAGGAAGGGGTGAGAGTGTTGGAGGGAGCGGAAGAGGAGTCGCGGGCTTGTAAAGGGTGTACGCGCGGAGCAGACAGACCCACGGTTTGACGGGAGGGTTCGCTGGTTTGGAATTAGTTGATCCCCCCGATGGAATGAAGTAGTCAAGTGCATTACACGTTGCAGTACTTGGCAGGCAGCCTCGGAGCTCCAGAATGACTGGATCGACTTTGGGGATAACCGGAAGTACCGCGGCGTAGGTTCTAGGTGTATGTATATACATAGTACTTTTGAAATGAACAGGGTCTCCTTCGGCATTGTTTTTTCTTTAAAAAGGGCTCTTGGAACTCAGCGCAGCATCCGACGCATCTCCCACTTTCGAAATTCCAACTCCATCCGCCAGCTCAGCGAAAGTCCTATTGATCTCTATCTTGCCGTAGGTTCTCACAATGAGCTCGCTTCACCGACGCTAACAAACTGCCAAAATGTTCTTTTCTTCTTCTTCAAGTTCGCGTTTCGAGTTTCGACTCGCCGCTTCCTCGGGCTTACACACGAGTGGTAGCACTTCGGTTCCCACCACGTGAATCAATTAACAGGGACTAAGGGCCGAAAGTGTGTCAAACTCGTGTATGCAAGGAGCCCTGAGCTAATCTTCCGTACTCCTCCAAACCTCTTTCTACTTACTTCCGTTTCTTTACCCACAGCAATATTCTTCAACTTCAATATTCAATCCATAAATATAAACCAAACTCATCATTTTATACGCCAGTTAGTTGTCCGCCACGCAACTTTCTTCCCTCGCCCTCAGCAGCATGTCTTCTGTGGAGCGTAATCAAACTCCAGAGGGCGACGACCTTGCAGACCCGCACTCTGCAGACCTTCAACCTCAAATGACTGTTCATCCTGTCAATGGCTACTCCAGCATGCCCATGCATATGTATCCTTTCCCACCCGGCCTCGTTGCTACACAACCTCTTCGCTCAAAGCGCAGGCAAGTCAAGAATGCTTGCACAAACTGCCAGAAAGCATGCAAGAAGTGCGACGATGCCCGCCCCTGCCTCCGTTGTGTCAAATACGGCATCGCTGAAGAGTGTGTCGATTCCCAGCGCAAGGAGAGGAAAAAAGGCGTGAAAAGGGGACCCTACAAGAAGCGCGATGGCAAAGGTGAGATCACGCTTCCTTCATTCGTGTCCTACTCTGAGACGCCACTTGCTTTCCCCCACGCTCTTATCTATTTGGTTCGTTCCTGTTCGTTCTGACTTCCGTTGAGACCACGCAGGCACCAATGCCGATATAGGCGATGTGCCCGAGCAAAACAGCATTCCCGTTACGACGGAAGTGCCAGCCCAGTCGGCGTCGCCGCCTTTGCAGGCGGCTTATATGGCGCCCATTGGCTATTCCATGTTCCCGGGTCAGTTCCCAGGGTCGCCTACTCCCAAGCCCGGCGAAGCTTCCCCGGCCTACTACCCTCAGTTCTATGCAATCACGCCGGTGCCTCATCCTGGTCAAAATGGGCACCCTGGTCAAGACACAGAACAGGGCTACCCGTCCATGGCCCAGTACATCCCATTCCTCCCTTATGCGCCACAATCCTACGGATACATGTATCCGCATCGCCCTGACGGGCAGGTGCAGATGATGAACCCTCATTATGCGCCGTACCCCCAGATGTACGGCAAGCCGCCTTCGGCTGGGGGATCAAGCGACTCTGGGCATATGAATGCGCGTAATCACGGTGACGACAACTAGTTACTAGATGAAGTGCATGAATGATATCTACGTATTTCTTGGTTTCGCGTAATGCATCTTTTGTTTGATGCGTCGCTTGTATAATGAATTGAGGGCCTGTTTTCTTACATGCATCCCGTTTTATGTACTGTCATAACGCTGTCCATACCTTGTTGTTCATCATGTCTAGGTTTATTGCTTGATGCATTGTTGCCTTTACAGTTTTTGTGTACCGATTTCCATCTGCTTCAACATGAGCAAGTATTTTTTTGATTTCAATTGAGTTCTGGCAGCGGCCAAAAGTTCATTTTTTATACATTGGAACGTGGATAAAACATGCTGTGCACGAAAAACACGAGGATAAGACTGTCACGATCGCGAGCGAATGAAACTTGCGACGTGATTAATGGATTATTCGCCTTTTGCAAGATAAGCAGTATTTTCTCTGAGACTTTCCCCCACATTCCGCGTTTTGATCTCGTCAGATCGATACCCCGCTATTCCCTAAATTGCTTATTCTTGCCATAATCTCGATCCGCAGGCACCCATAGTTCGCGGGCATGTGGTGGAGCGTCGCTGTGTTCTGTGCTCCGCGGCGCTTCAAGGGTTTCCATGGCCCTGCACCGGAAACATTTGCTTTTGGGATATGCCAAGGGGGTGACAATGAGCTTTTTCATATATGGGTGTCCATGGGAAGCAAGGAAGGATCTACACAGAATTTCGTAGCCAAAGTTAGCGCTCGAGTGAAACGACGCCTAATGCTTTGTTCACGGTAGATTGACACGACATTCGCTACCCAGAGCGATTACCCAACTCGATGCGGTGACAACGCTCGAACCGAGGATATGGAGGGAGGTACCCGCCCATGTAATGAACGATCGCGCCCAGCCATCTTGCAAAGTCGAAGCTAGAAGGCCAAAGACAACCCTTCAGCCGGACAACGCGGTCTCGGCGTTCTGTTAGTGCCGCGCAGTGACCTAGCGCAGCATAGCCAAGGAACCAGCATCAAGGCCGTCTAGGTGTGTCAGGAACGGTCCTGGTGGAATGGAAGCAACAGTGATGACGAGCGAGGATAAATTTTGGGAGCTATCACCTCATCGTGCTGCATGTTTTATTGCCACATTGGCACCCCAAAACTCTACTTGGAATGTAGGCACGCAGGGTTCGTGGGCGAACGGAATCGTAAGCGAGGCACAGAAGTGGGGGTCTATGAAGAGGTTCAGCGAGGAGACTACATGCGCAATGCCCATCATGGAGGGGCGCGACAACGCAGACAGCTGAGCTACGTGATCATAACTGGCCTCATCGAAGTACGGAAAGGCCGAGAATCATGTCCATTCGTCTTCAATTGTCATAGCGATACATGAGTATGACGCAGAGACATTGCATGGGCCTGAACGAGGTACGTGTCCTGCACCATATATTCCTCGGCATTCGAGATCAATCACTGACTATAATGGTCATCAGATTGATTATCATGCGATGCCTCGCCAGCCGCATTCCATCGATTGTAATCGCTGAGGCAACGAATTCGAATCTGGAACGATCACAAGACTTCCTCGTGCAGCAATTGAATATTATGGGTGTGCTCTGGAATGTATTCCGGAAATAGGGGGGCGATGTGATGATCCCGTACCAATACCAGTGAAGCTACACCTAGACATCCAGGGGTTCCTAAACACAGAATTCTACATCAACACTTCTCTGGAAAATTGATTGGATTGCTCACCGATATTCCATCCATCGGCGGGGCCATCTGTAGCCGTCTCTTGGACGTCATAAATGCGTTCGAGATCTATGACCGGTTGGTCTCCCCTCTGGCATGGTGAAGGGACACAAGCACATGCGAGAGCTTGCCGTTGTAGCAGCGACTATAGTTCCTATCGTTCATGGATAGGGATGTGGTTTGATTCTTCTCGCGATAGAATATACCTTACGATCTCCGAATACAGGTCTCAGCACTGACATCAGAAGACAGACCATGATCGAGGTGTTGCTGAAGATCTAAGTGAGTTGAACCCATTAACAAGACCGCCGAGTAGCTGACAGACCCTCACCGGTATGCCAAAAAAATTCTTTCCATCTCATGGTGGCCCAGCATTGAAGGGGGTGAATTACTTTTCAAACTCATGTTAGCTAAGTTCTAACTTCGTGAATTCGGTGGCGCAATGGTGCTATCTTCGATTCATCAGACAAATTCGAAAGGCCGTGGTCTAAGGGGAGGTAGAATTCGCAGTTAGCAAGGCGTGTTCTGTTCTCCCTGTCACCTGTGCTGGCAGTGCTGAGTCCTGACTGAGACCGTGATTATCCAACCGCTGTATGTCTTGCAGGACATGTGTGACTCCGCCGCCTCGGAACAAACAGTCGGAGTTGAGTCTTGACACCCAGCTGGGCCCTGACTAAAACCTGTCGTTCTGCTTATCAACCTTCCTGTAGACTTCTTTTTTCTTGTTCCATCCCAAGATTATGACTGGAGGTTACAGTGGCGGAATATATGTGGATATCTCAAGAGCTTCAAATCGCTTTACCCCCAGTACTAGTGCAAGGCTGGCAAAATTTAAAATTCACCTCAGCTACCACAGTTATCCCTTCTTTTGCTACAGACCACGTCCGTGTAATTTGCTTTCCCCCCTGCTTTCTACACCTTACTAAATAATTTTCCCTCTCAGCTAGGGTCACTCATGTATTTTCGGATACACCGGCTACAGTACTCCTGCTCAAAACTCATCTTGTTCAAGATATGATTTGATGAAACATCCTTTCCGCTGCTGAATTGACCTGCAAACTCCATGTACAGAATGCATGGCTCAGCCTAGGTCTCATATATGTGAGCCAGAGGATCAACAACGCTAGATTTGCATCGAACAGCTCCCCAGGCATTTCGGAGATGAGTGGTTGTCAATGTGTCACATTAAGGCGCCGTGTCTCCAGAACCAAAACCAGAACCACGTTTTGCTGATCGATAACCGTAGGCCAAGGAGATCGAGATTAATACTATCTTCGTCTCCCGCGCCAGTCGTACTTGAACATGACGGCTTGTCAGCCTTCAGGGTGGGGAGGATAGAAGGCGCATGATGCATACCACGCGGCTAGACACGCTGATATTTCAAACAGGCAAAAGAATGATCCTTGTCAGTCCTTACCACAAGTGTCTTGGATTCCATCACATATGCTACCGATCTTAAACGCCGCGCCTCAAGAATTGGCGTTTTCAGCATGCTCACTGTCGAGTTGCGAAACTTACGGCGGAATGCACGTCACCTCGGATATTTTCTCATCTACCTGAAATAAGTAGCCCCCCCCCCATTCTGTTCACTACATTACCTTTAGCAAGAGACCTGTCCCTAACTTTGCACCGACGATACAATGGATGGGGCCCAGATGCTGTGCTCCATTCCAACTCCGTTCATATGTACCAATCCATTGCACTGCCTCACGCACGCACTGTGCCCTCCCCTCTCTCGTGAAGGCAAAATTTCTCTCTACTTCGAAGTACACACCATAATTGATTGAATTCAATCGTGAAAGGACGAGATTTCTTATGGACGGACTAGTCACGCTTTCAGTACATTCTTTAAAGACCTCGTTCTCCTATAACCATCAATGCGAACAAGAGTGCAAACCATCGCACTTGAGAGTCTAGACCAATGCAACGAAATTTACCCTTGGCGGGTAAATTTCGTCGGATAACTCAACATAGTCTTCCCAGTCGTTCCGTATTAGGCCAATGCGCAACTTGGTCGATCCCTGGGTTCATAACATGACCAAACACGCGGTTCAACTGCAAACTCGATTATCCGAGTCGATACCTTTTCAAAGCCCCCCGTCATGCAACAAGCCCCGTCTCACGAAGATGGCGGACTGTTGAAACGTTCTCTTTCCTCTGTATTCTCTCTCATGGGTCTTCAGCTTGGATCTCGTATACTAACCTTCATTCTGAATCAAGCCCTATTTCGATTAGCCTCCCCACAAGCATACGGGACTGCTGCAATACAATTTGAGCTCATCTTGAGCACCATACTATTCCTCAGCCGGGAAGGCGTTAGGAATGCACTGCTCAGAGCATGGCCCCGGGATACCTCCGTCCATGGCCAAGCATCAAATCCTAGTAACGGCCGTACACCTGCTTTGACAAATCTGTCTATCTTGCCAATCATCTTAGGACTTCCAGTATCTCTGGCTACGACAGTTGTGTATGGTACCCTTGCCAGCATTGATGCTAGTCGTCAGCCATATTTTCACGTAGCATTATCAACCTATGCATTGGCTGCGCTGAGCGAGCTCTGCAGCGAACCCATGCACAATCAGTATGTAGAAAATATCAATCAAATATCCTTTTTCTCAACTTTCCAGGGCCATGGGTGAAGTTCGCACTGGAGTTAGAGTAAGAGCTGAAGGACTCGGGATAACGTGCAAGACTCTCGTCACTTATCTTGTCCTTCTTTACGACTCGACCAGACCAGACCCTGGGGATTTTGCTCTTGTCGCGTTTGCGCTTGGCCAACTTGCATACAGTGCTATCGTCTTTTTGAGTTATGTGTATCAGATGGGATACCCCACTTTCTGGCCGACGCGTCTTGTTACACGATCTTCATCTGATGCAACTACTTCGATGTGAGTCCGCTCATTGGTTCAAGAGCAAATTCTCTGATCATGGCTGTCAGATCAAAAATTTATCTCATTGCCTCGCAATACGTTGACGTTAGCATTTTGCATTTGTCTCTGACTATGACTGGGCAATCCCTCGTCAAACATATCTTGACAGAGGGGGATAAGATTATCTTGTCTTGGTGGAGCCCTTTGGAGGACCAAGGAGGATACGCGATTGCTGTGAACTACGGTGCGTGCTTCCCATGCTGGGGTGTTGCAGATGTCGTGACGGTCTAATCTTTTTACAGGTTCTCTGGTTGCGCGAATAGTTTTTCAGCCTCTGGAGGAGATATGCCGAGTTTACTTTTCAAGAATTTTGTACCCATCTGCGACTGAGGCAAAATTCAAGTCAACTGTTGCACAGCCTACCAAGCGTTCATTGGTTCAAGCCTCAGAGATGTTGCTGTCACTCGTTTCTATCCAGCTCTCTTGTTCTGTCCTTGTCATTGGATTTGCCAGCGTTTATCTTCCGATCTTCCTGCACCTATTACTCCCCTCCCGGTACCTGTCAACAAGTGCTCCCCAAGTTCTTGCAGCTTGGGTATGGTACATCCCCGTCCTTGCAATCAACGGTGTACTGGAGGCTTTCTTCTCGAGCATTGCAACTCCTCAAGATTTGCGAAGACAAAGCAGGTGTGCCCTCTGTTTGCCACATTTTACCTTTAACTGAATTGAGTCCTCAGATGGCTCATTGGTTTTTCCATTGTATTCATTCTTTCTGCAATTGGTTTTTACGCCTCAGGCTTCGGTGACGTCTCATTGGTATATGCAAACATAATCAATCTGTCGGCCCGTATCATCTACGCCGCACAATACGCATCGACGTTCTTTAAGAAAAATAAAACTGCTCACAGTTGGACGACCTCAATGCCTGCGTGGCATTTTTTGCTAGCTGCTGCGTTATCTTACTTGGCAATCTCCATGACCAACATACATGACCAGGCAGTCGTTCTCGTTCAAACGGGAGGCCGCGGAGCCGTACTTTCCACAACCGTGATATCTCATTTAGCGCAAGGGGTCGGATTGGGATTGTGCTGTGTTGTGACGTGGTGGATAACGTCCGGCCGATATCTGATGAAACGGGTACAAGTGAAGACGGATTAGCATATTCTTTACATGTTCTACCTACCGAACGTATCATCCTGGCCCACATGTTGTGTGAACGAGCACCTAATTTTGGGCGTCCATTATCGCTCGCGGAAACCTCAGTGTTGCGATAGGACCAGTGTAAATAGCCTGAGCATACGCGATTGGCTTTTCATATAAGTCCGAGATTATCTGAAGTGCCGAAGAAACAAAAAATGAGGTTGTTGGTAAGGGTGTCTGCAAGAAATTGTAGATTATCTGGGGTGATAGTATACAGGAAACTAGTGAAACAGCGATATAACTAGAGCGAAAGCACAGGGACTATTCCCTCAAGATCAAAGGTCAAGTCAAACATGATACAGCTTCACCAAACTCTCCTCGTCGATCGTGAATTCTACTGGATCCTGGAACTTCGACACCATCCAAACCCCAGGGCCAGCGCTGTCTCTTAAAACGACATGGTCGCCTTTGTGAGATCCACGCAAAACGAGAGCATGGTCCTGTGCCTCCTCTGGTTGGATAGGCGTAAGGTAGATTGTCGGTACGTGAATTGAAGTACCTCCTGGCGAATCCAGAGGGTGGAACAGCGCCGTGATCTCAGACAAGGAAGCGAAGGCTGAGGAGACATAGCCCTTCTTGAACTCTAAATCGCCGTCGTGCCACCCTGCATCTGATGAGCCCCGAATCTCCACCATCACCTTTTTGTTCGCGATCAAAGGATCACGTAGCACTAAACCTATCCCTTGCATAAATAACAGGCACAACAAGTGTCTCGATTATGCGTACCGAAGTCATAGTCTTCATCGTTACCTGATACACCCGGAGTAGGCGCAGACATAGAACCAGGGTCGTTCATAATGCCTGCCGGAGTGGGTGCGCCTGTGTAAGCAGCAGGGGTCGGTGCAGACAAGAACCCAGGAGTTGCAGCAGCAGCTGGCGTTGGTGCGTTCTGATTTTTCATGAAGCCTGATCAACGTCGAGCACAAGAAATAGACTTACCCAAGACGACCAACTGGAGTCCGCTGGGCGTGCAGGTGATGCACTACCCCAACCACCCCATTCGCTGTAGGGATTCGGCGTCCGCGAGGACGCGTTCCAAGCAGGAGTCCTACCACCATCACCAGCATATGGATTTGGCGTCCGCGAGGATGCGTTCCATGCGGGAGTTTTGCCGCCGTCTGCGTACGGGTTTGGCGTTCGTGACGATGCATTCCATGCAGGTGTCTTGCCATCCCCACTGGCATATGGGTTTGGGGTACGACCGCCACCCCAGCCTGGCGTACGGCCACCACCGTATGGATTCGGAGTCCTGCTGGCGACTGCAGGTGGGGGGCCCATGCTCCGCTGCTGGCCCTTAGGATGGATTGGCGCACTAAGTGGCTGAAGGGTGCCATCCGGACTATCAGAGGTCAGCAAGGAACACTAACGCATATTACAAACGGCTTACAGTCTCCGATACAGCTTTTCCTTGTCGATTGTGATGACTTTGTTGCCTGTATTCAGCTCAACACGCGCGAGGGTACCATTGATGTCTTTGATAATGCCAATGTACCCTTTAAGATTGCCTTTGATGACCGTTATAGTTGCACCAATGTCACGATCTCGCGGTCCGCGCCCCATTGCACCAGACCCCACCATGCCACCTTGAGCGCCACCAGCAGCCGTTGGGTTCATCTTTCCTAGGTCCATCCCCGGCTTGACGAGGTTACCCTTTGGTGCGAGCGATGCTAGTGAGCGACACCGGGTTACAAATACACCGCCATTTTCGAGGATGTCTCTGTTATGTAGAAAGGCGAAGAACGACTGGTGAATGTGTAATACTCGACCTTTACGACTCTGTAAGAGCGTTAACCCGTTAAATTACTTGCTATAAGAAAGAACCGACCTCTCCATCAATCTCCTTGACATTGTCTTGTACACGGAGCTCGTGGCCTTCAGAGTCCGTAGCAATGGCACGATCAGAGTTTCGCCGCATCGATATTTGGTGGGGTTGCACCAATCGTACTTGACCATTCTGATCAAGAACACGGAAGGAATCCCGTTCAGTTTTAAAAACGACACCGACAGTCTGCAAGCTGCACGCCAATGATCAAATAAATACAAGATATACGAGTAATCGACTCACTCGAGCTGGACTAAATCGTGCAATTCATAATTGCCGACAACATTGGTTCCAGAACCGACTTCCGCAGCCTCACGTAGATCTTTCGAAAACACAGATACCTTCAAAGGCATGAGTAACAGTCAAATAACGACCATCAGAGCTCTACTCACCTCCTGCATTGACATATCTGACAGGAAAGTCACCACGTTGTCTGTCACTGAGATGACGAGACCTGTCTCGTCTGCATTCTGACCAGTCATTACCTTGACATGGTCACCTGGTTTGAAGCGTTTCCGCACGCTACGCGCAGGAACATCCACCTTCTGACCATCGATATCAACGCCAATAGCCGTGACGGTCACGACATCTTGATTGATTGAGTCAACGACACCATAGACACCAGACTGCTCGCCCTCGAAGACCTCGACGTGATCACCGGGCTGCAGTACAGCGATGGCGGCTTTCCGCGACGCCTCCGCAATGATCGACAAATCTACCGGATTTTCGTTGTCGGCGCCATCCTGTCCTCGGCTGAACTTCGTGATTTCGTCCAGTGTCGGGTTGACGTTTTCTAGCTGTAGAGCATTGAGCTTGAAGTCCTTTTCGATAAATCCATCTTTATATGTGTCATTCTGGAACACATAAACCTGATTCCGCTTCGAGACTTGCTTGCGCCCGTACACCTTGACGACCTCCTCGTAGTTGAAGAACCGCTGTGGTGGTCGCATCGTAGTCAAACTAGCACCAGCCTTCTTGCGTTTCCGTCCATCTACGTTGGCATCGTCCCGTGGGTTCAAGTCAATACGAGGAATGAATTTGAGTCCGACGTCCTCGCCGTTCTCTGTGATGTCCATGACCTGCGCAAGATCACCTTGGTACTTGCCACGCTTGATGCGCACCCAACTTCCGGGTGTCACAGTAAGGTCCTGCTTCTTGATTTGCAATAGGCTTGCCATTTCCTCAATGGGAACCAGTGCAATGCCACGGCTGGGGTACACGCCGACAAGACCCTTGCACGCCTGGTTGACCTGCTGAGCACTCCGCGCTTCAACATATATCATACCAGGAAGCGAGTCACGTTGAAATGCAGATAAGATTGAGAGGGGCTGAGCAGAGTACTCGAGATCAATTGCTTTCCTCATTAGACTGAAGACGATGTCGCGTTCACGACCAGGCTGGCGCAAATTTCAGCTGTCAGTAATTAAGAAGCATCAAAAGACTGACCTTGACGCGAACTTGCCACAAGCTTGCGTCATGCACGGATGGCATCAGTAGGCGCTGCGGCACTTCGTTCATGTCTCCGGTGTACCGAACTGCCGCTCGGCCATAACGTTCATGGAGATTCTGGGCAATTTTGGCTAGATCTTGATCATTCAGTTCCCGCTCACGCCTGTCCAGCCGCGCATTAACCGCTGCTCGTCTATTCACGTCGTCTTCATCGCCCTCTCCTCCAACCTCAGCAATAAACTCATCTGGGATGATGGATTACATTGAGTATTGAAGTTGAACAGGATGACAAGATACTCATACCTCCATCTGCCTCATCTTCCTCCTCTTCTTCGTCCTCCTCGGTATCAACTTCGGCCTCAACATCAAGGAAACGGTTTACAGTATGGCGTCTGTGCCGATGCTGCAGAGGATCAACATACTCAGCGTTGCAAGTCAAGGATGTCACGGACCTTGGCGCGCTTTCGCCCACCTTCTCGTCCAGCCTCCTCGTCTTCTTCATCATCCTCATCCTCATCGTCTTCATCTCCGTCGTCATCTAGCGTGTCATAGATTGATCCTCGAGACTTCGCATTTGACTGTCGCTGCGCGGGCTGCTCCTGGTCCTCTTCCTGCTGGACAACTTCAGAGTTGTCCTGCATGTCGTAGTCGTCAGGTAGGTCGGACATGGTGGGGGTGCAGTTGTGTATTGCAGCTTTCGATTTTTGCCGCGTTCCAAGTTTCTAATACGTAGTGTTTCAAGGAAATTGATGGTCTCGCACAGGATTAGGTAAGCGTTGCCCGAAACGGAGCAAAAGGGGTTTGGTCGAACGGAAAGGTCTCGCGCGAGCGGAATTCTCTGGCGAAGGCTCGGGCGAGTAGAGAGGTCGATAATGCACCCTGGTTGAGCTTCCGAAGAGTTCTTAGCGGCGCGATCGCGCTGCAGATACGTTTTGCCACCGCGTGGCGTGACTGGAGTTCGAAGTTCGAATGCAATTTTCCTACCCTAAGTACTACCCCCCCAGGCACCTGGCAGACTCCATTCGTTCCTTCTCTACTATCCAGTCAGACTGAGCCAGCTGATGCCGCAGCGGTGCCCCGCGAAATTCTGTGCACACCCGTGCTCGTTCTGACCATCCCAGATGTATTTTATTGAGTGTAAATACCTCTCATTATCAACCTAGGCTAGGCTTATTGATGAAATATGTAGTCCTAGTCTAGGTGAGTCTATAGCTAGTCATATCTTGTCAAACACTTAAGATTTGGTTAAGGAATAAGCCAATCTTTGATTTTCATACTGATATTCTGTGATTTTTGCATCCCTTACTTGAAATGCTCATATCTTTCTCAAATCTTAACCGTTTTGGATGATCAGACCACCGTTGTAATCCCCTGATGGAGGGCTACAACCCTACAACCCTAACCCTAACCCTAAGAGCGGTTGCAACCAGTTTTCATCGGTTTTTCAATTTTCACAAAGGGAGGCAACCTGCAACCCAACTTTTTTGAATCCGAGGCAACCTTGAACTGCAGTCCAGTCCAGTTGCAGTCTTTTTGCAGTCCGGCAACTGGACTTCGAAACACTAATGGTGGGGGCACGGTGAGCCTTGGTAAGTAGTCTGCGAGCTTCCTCCTCACGGGATTGACTACAGTAGACTATCTCATAATGCATCACATTTTGGATGGTCCCACTGTGGGGCA
>LVVM01004995.1:14167-36193 GCA_001882365.1 Rhizopogon vesiculosus | reverse complement strand
GTTGGGTATTTCTAGCATAGAGTAGCCACAAAGCCCATGATAAGTACAATAACTTGGAGGAGAAAGTGAATATATGCGCATGAAAAGTGGATATATGCACTGAATTCTCACCTGGATACCATAGCTCGCGGTCCAGACAATTTCTCTACAGTCTTACAAGTGGATATGGAGGCGTCAACATCTCCGCAAACATGAAGATTATGTGGATTCAGCCTTTCTTGCGGGGCGACGGCGCTTTAGTTTGGTTTGGTCTGTACCGTTCTTATTCGGCGGACATTCGGGGTAAATAGGGAGGCGATGGAAGAGAAGCCTTGAGAAAGTGCGGGAGGGGGTGGGAAACACTTGGTAGCGGAAGCGGTGGTTGATGTGATAAAAATATTTGGAACTGCTCTTGGCCCGTGCGCGCGTGTAAACTATCGTCTGTGGTCGTCCTTCGCGGCAAGTTACAAGAGTTACGAACGTTATGACTTTGTTGAAATCAAGTTGCGTTGAACGACAGACAATAATATGGCACACAATCCGACACCACACTATTACATATTAGCCATCACGTCACCAGCCAGACAATTTTCCAGATGTCTTGGGAATTCAACGGGTATGCACATGCTCCCCTTGCGGTAAGTCTAACTTTGCTCACAAGTATCGTTGAATTTATGCCGCGGTGGATAGCGGTTATCATAATGTTCACCGGACATCAGCCGTATCATCTCATCACGTGCTCACCAACCGTCAAAACTCGGAAACTTCTTCATAGTAATATGATGTTACTTTGATGCCTTCCCCTTTATACCCGTCTCCTTCAAGTTACCCTCCGTCTCTCACCAAAATATTTGGAGTTGCTCAAATCGTTATCCACGTCATCTATCACATTTTCTTCATAATTCTGCGCATACCCGGTCTCGTCTCCCTCTCGATTTTGGTCGCGCTCTACAAAACAGCTGAGCGAAAGTTTTCTGACAAGTTCTTTCTCGCGCAGGAAGGTCATGTATGGCTTCCCGCGTTCCCCTCGAGCTGGAGGTTTCTACTGCTCCTCCTCGTTATAGTGCCCATATTTGCCTTCATTCAAGTACTTCGTCTCTTAGTCGGTCGATTTTCACTTCCTCTACTCATCGATCGATGGATCAAGACATTCGGAACCCGGAACCTTTCTCACCATGGGTATGTCATGTTCCAGCAAGATGGCCGTGGCCGCGACAGACGTGAGTCATCCAATGCCACCGATGAAGAAAATCCACTGGTCGACGGTGCCGAAGAATATGGTGAGCGATCCTTCTCAAGACCAACCTCTCCTACCGCACGACTTGCCCGGCACCTCAAGGCCCGGCGGATACAGCTTCTTGCATACGTCATACTTTTTTGCGTGAGCACGTGGGTCGGAGTGCATTATGAGCAGTCAGGCGATGTGCGGTATAGAAATGCCATTCAGGCTGCCGTTGCGCGTCCTCGAAGACAAGGGTATGGAAAACAAGGTGAGCTCTTCGAACCTGTTAAATCGAATGCAACTTACATTGGCTCAGAGAAAATTTTCATTGCCGCGATGTTCTACAACAATGAACAAGTTATTCCCTACTGGCACGACTCTCTTATCAAGGTTATCCATTATCTTGGTCCGGACAATGTCTTCGTGTCTATTGTCGAGAGTCACAGTACCGATGGCTCGCCTCGCCTCCTTCATGCACTAGACGTAGATCTCGCACGTATGGACGTGCCGCGGCGCATACTCACAGAAGATAAAGCGGTCACAAAACCTGACGATATGAGCGGCAACAATCGCATTGAATTCTTGGCGGCTACGCGTAACCGCGCAATGGAGCCCCTCAGGGAAGGAGGGTATGATAGAGTCGTGTTCTCGAATGACATATATATCGAGCCCGAGAGTATCGTGGAGTTATTGGAGACGAATAATGGGGATTACGATATGGCATGTGGGCTGGACTTTGGGCATTTTGGGTACGCACGTCCAACTGCCAGGGCATATCTATGATTCTAATGGCAGTGAAGCGCATATGATATGTGGGTTCTTCGCGATCGACAGGCTAAGCTCGCGAGCGGAATGTGAGTTTCAAAATTCCATGTTTATGGAGATCTAATTCAATCTATCCGACGTCTAGCTGGCCATATTTCTTCGACGAAGCTGACTATCATGCAATGCAGTCTGACTCTCCCGTGCCAGTATTCACCTGCTGGAATGGTATTGTTGCATTCACTGCGGATCCTCTTCTTCCGATAGCCTTGCGCTCTAATCGCATACTTTCTAATAATTCGCTGCCATACGATTTACCCTCAACCCACCCAGCAGCACACAATCCCTTTATGCGCGGTCCGAATCCTGCTCTGACACCCCCAATACAGTTCCGCGCGTCCGCGCCAGGGGAATGTTTTTCCTCAGAAAGCTTCTTACTTCCCTACGACATGAGACGACAATTCAATTTGCAACAAATATACGTCAACCCAAGGGTTATCAATGGGTACGACTGGAGGTGTGTTCGCACGCAACACCTTTTTCGTGTTTGGCCTCTCATTGTATCATGATGATGTTTAGATTTTATGTCTACTTCAAATGGCTCATGCGCCACCCTGTGCTTCGGTGGTGGATCGAAAAGGTGTACAATGGCGCGTGGATGGCAAGAGCTGTGATGGTTGTGGGCGATCCAGAGCGTGTGTCCAGGTGGGATGGAGGAGACTGTCATCCATGGTGGTTTTGAAGTCTGCTTTTACTTTGGTATATCTGGTTTCTGACGTAGGGACGAATATAGGTTGTGGGGATATAGTTATCTGCTTTTACTTTGGTATACCTGGTTTTTGACGTAGGGTTTACGAATATAGGTTGTGGATATGATATATAGTTATGCAATGTATATTTGCTATCACCTACCTGGCAGGAGCCACTGGTCTCCAGGCATGTTACAATATGGCTGCAGAGCCTTGTGTTGCCGTGGTCACTGGGCGTTTGTGGCGGCCCTGGAGAAGTTGATCGTGCTTGTATTTTCTCTGCTACTAGTAGTTATGATTGGGGTAACGTTACTAAAATGATTCGTTTTATCCAACTTGGTTATCATCCACGATCGCAACAACATCGGCGCTCGAGGTTTGAAGGCTCGGAACACCAGGGATTACGAAGTTGCCAACATTGCGGTAGCAAGCTTTCGTATTGCAAGTACAAGTACGTCTTCTAGCGATATTTTTCCCAACAACCGTTCACACCAGGCTGTTCATAGTTGTTATGCCGCTATTGTTGAAGTGTTGTAGTGTTCGACAACGAATCTCTTTATTTTCGAGTCCCGAATTGTACTTTGTAACGACAGGCTCGAAGTTCCCCACAAACCCCACATGCAAGTACGGGCCTTCTGAAGTCAGGCTTTTCAACGGTTTTGACGTCAGAGAAAAGGTAATTAGTATAAAGCTTGCAGCAGAGGCCGTCGCCAACATCGCATAGTTTAACTCTTCACTTTCTCCCTGATACACATGTCATCAGAGATCATCGAAACTGATGATAATTCCTCGGGGGCTCTCCTTGATGCGCTTGGGGCTTTTGCGCTCGTTCATTGGGATCACTGCAAGTATAAACCTCGATGGGCGAATGCTTCATGGAAGCTATCCAAGATGCCCCGAACAGGTACTCTGGAAGAAATCGCACTCAAAGGGCGCCATGAACTTGCCAAGATCCTGATGTGCGCTCGTTCTCCTGGAGAACTGCATTTCAAGCAATGCATCCCAGGAGCTTCTACGTATTTTCCGATGTATATACAACCTGTTCCGCTGTCTCCCGGAAGAAAGCGGGCTTTATTGGTGAGCGTCAAGAGTGTTTACAAAACAGTGAAATTTTTGAAGCCGTGTATCAGATCGGAATTAATTACAAAGGTCAACGCTGGGAATTGAAAGGATGCAACAACGACATTGGCAATATTTTTCAACCACTTGTTAGTACGTGCAGTTTGTTGACAAAACACAACAATTCGGTAACGTCCCCATGACCCCTTTGCAGACCAATGGGGTTACCATCCGAGAGATATTACACTACTTACTGATGAAGGCAATAACCCCTTGCCGACTAGGAGCAATATTTTATATGAAATGCATCGTTTGGTGTCTCACGCAAGAGCTGGCGACTCCATGTTCATCCATTGTACGTACTCCTCAGACGGTGCAGTTGTAAATCACGCAATTGACTTATGCAGTTTCGGGACACGGGAGCCAAGTCCAGGACGCGGATGGAGATGAAGTCGATGGATATGATGAGGGTAGGACCCATGCATCTTAGGAAGATCCCTATTGACATTGACATGCACAAAGTCATATTTCCAGTCGACTATCAAGAATCGGGTGTGATTGTTGACGATGTCAGCAGTCTTCTATATTTATCAAAGAATAATTCTGATTATCTTGTAGGAGATACATGATATCTTGGTTAGTATCGCCACGCAGGGGAAGCCTGCGGTATCTCGATTTGTCACTAATAGAACGTTCGCAGGTGAAGCCATTGGCACCTGGCTCACGATTGACGGTACGGTGCTAATCAACGACGTAATAACACCTAACGATTTACTTCTATAGGCGCTCTTTGATGCGAGTATCTTCCTTCATGATGCAACAAGCGCTGAAATTACATTTCAGTCATGTCATTCTGGCACGGTCCTCGGTGAGCCTGAATTTGACTCCACTGAAATAAGCTGACTAATTGTTAGATTTGCCATATATTGTAATACAAGCGGTTTCCTCTGATTTTTTTTGGTCTGATTGTCACAGTATGACCCCAAGGAGAACAAGTTCGTACATGGTGTTGCACCAGGTGCTCGTACAAGAAAGCAGTCCCAGGCGCAAGTTGTAAGCATGAATTTCTGCGGGTTAAGTTGCTCAGTCAGGACTCAACATTGACTAGATTTGTTTCTCGGGTTGCGGGGATTCCGAGAAGAGTGAAAGCATCGCATTCCCTGGCCAATCCATTAGCGGACTAATGACCTCGGTGGGTGAAACTAGCCTCTCATTTGTTCTTCTAATTACACTCTCGAAGGCTTTCATCGATGTTTTCTGTTCGTCTCAACTCTTACTATAGGTTTTAACGAGCTAATAGTCGTATTCTGCTTAGCTCGCAATCAGACTCTAACATTGCAAAGCGGACTGGAACAAATCTGTACGTTGATTCGCGGAGTACAGGATGCCGAACAACAACCTCAGCTCTCCTGTTCATATCCTCTCGTTTGTCAACGTCTCTATGTCGAGAGTATAGCTACTGATATTGCACAGGACATATCATTGCCTTTTTATATTTGAACGTCGCTTCAACTTGAAATTGAATTAAACATGCGCATATCTTGCTCCCGATTCAACCTTTTCGTATGATCGCAAGTTTATGATTTATATGCGGGTCGAACTCACCCCGACGATGTTATTCGATCTTCTGCACCTCGTGATATGGCAAGTAACCTACTTGTGGGACCCGCAAATCACCTTCTCAAACTTCCGAGTTCAGATTACAAGACTATGGCATGCGATTTCGGATGTTTCAAATTATCGATGGGTGTGATCATTCGTTATTTTCACAACCTCGGTGAGGTGACACTGTCAGAATCGACAAATCGTTCGCAAACCTAGTTCGGCTCACGCACTATCAATCTAAACCCCGCACGAAAATCATTAATCAATGGGCAAGATAACAGAGTAGTCTTGCTTCACTCTTCCTTATCTTAGCGCAGGGTATGGCGCCTTCGGCCTGTGCAATAGCGAGTAGAACTTTCTACAGGAGTCAACGATGTCTGGCGACAAGGTCATCTGATCAACAACCATCATATAATTTCCGTCGCGTCTCGCGACCGAGCATTTCGCCCGACTCCTATCCGTCGCTCTCCGAAAGCGAAGCTCGCCCAGACTGGTAAATATCATCATCTCTTGGCGATTCGTTATGACCATTAGCGCTATGAGGGCGGGAGCATGGTGGTTCTGCCCTCATAAAGTGCTCGGTACCAAGGTGTTGTGGTCATTGTCCCTTCATCGAACAGGGCACATATGTTCGCTCCTCCTGTGCGCCTGACTTCGTAAGTACATGTCTTAATCGTTGTGTCTTCACTAACATACCTCACGGAACGACAGATATAAAACCAAGGGGTAATGTGGCCTCCAAATCGCGAACCACTTGCGCAGTGTTGACTTTTTTTTTTGAAAGGAGAGATATTCTAGACCCTACTTATGCAATCCCTGTCCTTGTCGTTCCTATGAGCCGATCTCCATCCCCGAAGTAAGTTATCTACTCCATGCGATCAGTCCATCCTTCATGAATTGTCAAACCTACCATTACTAGGGCACACCGATCACTAGTACGCCAACAACCTCTGTCGACTTCTTGCCGTCCACACACAGCCTTTGCTCTATCGATGCCTTCATATGGTTTTATATACGAGAGCTCCTTCACAGACAGCTATCAAGCACAACGCGACACTACAGCATTGCCCCCTCGCCTCTTACGGAAGCGGTCTTCCCAACCTTTTCAACAGCAGGCACGAGATAGTACGGAGCCATTGAGGCGACGCGTGCACTCGCCGTACGGTGCTGAGCGGCGGCCTCTTAATGTAAACTGCAACCGTGATCAGCACCCGAATAACCAAATAGAAACTGTCCAGACAACCAAAGCATCCTTCCGGCCAAAAAGAAAGAAAGCGTTATGTGTGAGTCCTTTCGAATTTATACAGTACGTCTGTCACGATTTCTCGGGTAGATTGGTATAAACTACAAAGGCCAGACCAGGGAGCTTCGCGGCTGTGTAAATGATGCTTGGAACATGTCGGAATTTCTGAAATGTCAGTTCAGTCTCACGTTCTCTTATCACCTAGTACCACGTGAAACCACTTCACAGCGTTCTGGAGTTACGCGCAGGAGGACATCATGGTGCTCACGGATGAGCTACACTTGAATCCGAAATATATGGCGACGAAACGGAACATTCTCAACGCACTACGATGGTTAGTGAAAGATGCCCAGCCTGGAGACTGCTTATTTTTCCATTGTGAGTTACATGTCTGTCATTCGACAAAGAGATTTGATAATCTACCCAGTTTCTGGACATGGAGGACGAATCATAGACTTAGATGTTCTCCGTATGGATGCATCTGAAACAGGTGATAGTTAGGACAATCTACATGCTTCAGGAAAGGCTGACTCGAAGATGAGCTATCCATCCGATTGACTGGGAATTAGCTGGTGAGATTGTCAGCGAGGTGCGTTCGTAGCTGCTTTGCTTGGTTGTGAGGGAGACACGGCTTTTCAAATAGGTCCTATACGACACGATGGTAAGTATTTGGAACGCAACTATGAGGTCGATAACTTGATAACTTCAATATCATGATAGGTCAAACCCTTACCTGCAGGTTGCCGCCTCACGGTGAGTTCGCAAGCAGCCTGATGCGTCAATAGCTTTCAACGTTATACCAATAGGCATTGTTTGATGTAAGTCTCATCTTTCATCCAACTTTGACTGGCAATATCGCGATCACTAGTCGTGTCATTCCGGAACCGTCCTTGGTATGAGGCGATCATAATAGTTGCATTTCGTTATTGATTGTTGTCGCACAGACTTGCCGTACATTGTCAGTCCCAGGTCATGACTTGACGCCTTCATTAATAAATTGCTCAGTATAAAGCCAATGGTCGCCTAAGATCGCATACTATGAACTCTCAGGCTCTTGCAAAGTACCCAAAAGCTCATGTGGTAAATAGATATTTAAAATGTACTTGCCTCGAAGTCCTTTTGATGGTCAACGTTAGGTGTTGTTCGCAGGATGTAGCGACCTCCAAGGTAGCGGAGGTATCATACGGGGTGGAGAGTTTCTCGGGGCCATGTCCGCTGTGCGTATGGTGATGATGATAACAATAATAATAATACGTGTATGCGTTATTCTGACCAGACACTATCAGGCCTTCATCTCGTCACTCAGTAAGTAATAGTATTCCTATAATGATAGCTCTATTACTTATTAATATTAGCGGAAAACTCAACCCAAACATACTTGCAGGTGCTAGCGTCAGTGAAGGATATTTTACGTCGTACTCAAAAGCAGACGCCTCAGCTGTCGAGCTCTTATCCAATTGTACGTCAACTTCATGCTGCCTGATGCATTTACCCATTTTCATCAGGATGCCAATCGCCGGTGCCTCTTGTAAATTTGATTGATGTGGTTATATTTTTATCCGTATTTTGTAGATATAACACGGGGGCCGAGTAGCAGTGATAATAGCTTTGCCCCTATTTCCAGGGATTCTTGCAATAGACACATGCTGATCACAATGACTTTACATAAGCACACCACCATTTGGAAGGCTTGAATGCTGCCTTCGAACAACAAGAGACCATTTACTCACTCCAAGTCCCTCGAGCAACAGCATAAATGCCAAGAAATTTATATTTTATATACTACATAGCTCCGCAAGAGACGATCACCGCGAACCCAGCAACAAGAACACGTGCGTCAAGATAATGCGTGCCAATGAGCTTTGTCGAGCAAGAAAGAATATGGCATAAAAGTCGTAGCATAGTGATCGAGGATGCAGAGTCTATGGTGACAGATGAGATCGTCTGAAATGTGGTAGATGATATCGACGAGATACATACTTGACTCCAGCACTGTCAAACACGGATGGGCTTTATCGAGGCAGGAGTGGGCCTTCCCCTAGGTCTGGGTCGGTTGAGCCTCAATGTTTCCGATGGGCTACAGAAACGCTCAGTAGAATGCAGATACGCGAACGCGACATCACTCACGTCATGACTAGCCCTTGTGAAATATTAGCAGCGACTGCCAGGGAGATGGAACCTATGCTAGCATTTTCCTTATTCTCCAACCCATTGCGACCACTACTCCTCTTTGCCCAACCCAACGCGGCTCTTCGCGCAGTGGAACCAACCCGGGGACGGGGTGGAAGACCGAACACGCGCTCGGGTTTACCAGGTGACATCATTGTGCCATGCACACCTCCCGCTGCCTTATTGTTCTCGATGGCAGGTGACATGATGTTGGGGTTGACGGAAATCAGTTGTAGCGCCTTAGGCTGGCCTTGGGTGCGCATGGGAGCATTGGGAACAGTCTCTGCGACAGCCGCAACAATGGCCGCTCTCATTTGCTCTGTTGCTGGGGCAGACGTGAACGAAGTCTTGATAGTCCTAGGGTACGGCGAAGGTCGAGAGTTGACACGAGAGCGCATGCGTCGAGGTCGCAATTCCGAAGGCAGAGGACCATAGCTCTGCATTGAATGTTCCAAGAGCGCCTTCATACCGGAGGGATGATGAGGAGGATCGAACGCTAAGAACGCATTGAGCAAAATACAGTAAACAGGTGGTGAATACTCACATTGAACCGCGAAAATAGAGAAAGGTGTGTCGAGCCAGACCTGCTTGCTCTCCGTCACCGTATCTTGAGCTTCGTCGCGAAGGGCATAGTACTTGCGCAGTGCCATAATGCCCTTCTCATCATCCCACATTGATACCGAGTCCATAGACGCAGTCTCGGGATCGACAATATACACGGGAGCACGACCAATGGTCTTGGTGACCGAATCAGGAAGTTGAATGGCCTTCGTCGCAGAACCTGGAAGTGACTGAGGGGACGAAGTGGGAGAAAACGATGTCGTAAGTTCCTCCTCGATGGTCTCATAAATGGACGTCCGTGAAGCACGAGCTTGAGAAATACGTCGTCGGTGGCCATGACCGTGAGCGCGTGGTCGGACACGATCGAGCGTAGCGTTCGATAGAGGATGAGTGACGTTGGAAAGCATGTAGTTGACGTGCGAGAGGTCGATGCTGGATTGCGAACCTTCCGAGAACGATGAATAGCCATCTGAAATGGAAAGTGGAGGCGTCTCTGCACCAGAACTCATAGAAGTGCATGTGCTGGAGCGAGAACGGTTTGCACGAGACGGACGCGTGAACACAGGGATACGGACTAGTACCTTAATGAGCGAGACAAAGACGCGCAATGTAAACAAGCTACTCACAAGATGTCGAAAGATCTTCTTCTCCGTCCGCAATCAGTGCCGTGTTCTCCAAACTCTGCCTCTCCAAAAGACCATGCTTTGCTCTGATCATGCGTTCGTCACCGAATTTGATCGAGTTGGCGGTCGAGGCAATTGATGGCTTAGTTTCAATAACTCGACTCTTCGGAGATTCGTAGTCATCCTGGAGCTTGTCCCTGAGACAGAAGCTTGGCTGAGGAACTTCAACTGTCACGTGCTTCCTCTTTTCAACTTGGCGACAAGGTGAAGCTTCAATCATGGATCCCACGGAGCGGCGTCGAACATGACCACCACCAAGCATCTGCAAGAGAAGAAATGAGGAGTCAGATCAAAAACATGAACTCATGAACTTACGCTGATCATGGTGTCATCTTCCTTCTGCGGACTATGAACGCTGGCAATGCTGTAGCTCGATAGCGGCCTAAATTGAGGTGGCGCATGCGAGGAATCCACGCCGAAGAATTCCGCCGAGTCCGACGAGGAAACCGATGTCCTATGCCCGGTCTTCTCAAAGATCGAATCTTCCATGTTGGACACTCGCTGAGGCTCAGGGTCCGAGCCCATAATGGAATCATAGGAAGTGCGGTTCGCGTACTGATTGATCCGGAACTGTTCGCTCCCAGCAGGGCTTTCAGGTGGTGAGGCAGAAATGGCGGCGAGCGGCATCCCACGATCCAATGCAGAGTCCAGCATCTTGTCTCCCAAACCTGGCCTTCCCAGATGAATCCCTGAGAAGTCGCTGAGCACGGAATCGGCGGAGAGCTCGGGGCGGTGCCTAGCCCACGCAGCGCGCCCACCATGAGCGTACGGTTGGGCAACACTGCTCATACTAGTATTCGAGTCATTGCGGCGATGACGAACACAGCTGCGGTTATACAAGCTGATGGGCGGACCCAATGAAGCGACGGAGGCGGAGGATGAGTGGCGGCGATGACTAGCAACGCGATTGTACGGGTGTATCTGTGAGTGCACTGAGGTACGGAAGTAGAAGCTGGAGGCATCACTATCCACGCGTCTTCTACGAGGTTGTCTGTGGATGAACGAGAACGTATCATCAATAGAAGACACGGAGAAAGAGAACTCGTCCGACGAAGGACGCTCCCGAAGGCTTGGGAGCGGTGCAACCCCGTAGTCGAAAGGATCCATGGACCCGTTATTGATGACCTGCCCATACGACGAAACAGACGCAATACTGAACATGGACTCGCGCTTGTTGTGCTGAGCACGCGAAGTGGCACCTGGTGGAGGGTAGAAATTCGGACGATTATCGCGGAACTCGAATCCTCTTCTGACCTCCGTGAACGAGTCAAAGCCTGCAAAGCTCAACTCTGAAGAATGTCTGTAATGGCCAGGAACGTTCGAGGCACGCGCAGTCGTGCGCGTGAAGAGCTTCGAGCTAGAGTCTGAATTGAGGCGGACGCGGGACGGAGGGGAGGGGATCTCAACCGCTTTAGCAAATATGGAATTGAGAACGGCGGTCTCGTCACCGGCCAACGAGGTTGCAGAGAGGGACTTGGCAATAGCTGAAGGAGGAATGATATCTGAAAGCGTCAGCGGCTCTTGCTCTTTCTTTTCCGCAAATATAGTTGACGGCTTGCCACCAAATTTAAAGTCCCTGTTGAGCTGTCCATCGGATGGGCGAGAATGGATTGAGGCAGCAGTCCTCAAGACCCGGGGGCGCTCTGCACAAAGGAAGTCCTCATCCTCTCCATTATTCGTCGTGGCAAAGCTGTCCGTCCCGGGGAGTAACGATGGTTCAGTGTCCACGTCCATCGGGAAGCCCTGCGGCAAGAATTCCTGCGATATGTAGTCCACAGGTAAGTTGAATGTCGTATCCCCCGCGCGCTCCAGTTCCGCTTGCAACGATGGGATCTTGGGCACAGGCGGTGGTGCACCAAATTGCAGGTCAAAGTCATACCGCAAATCAACCTTGGCAGGCGTGCGGAACGCGTTCTCAAGCTGTTCGACGAAGCTAAGCCTATCAGATCCACCAGATTCGTTCAGCTTCTGCAGCTCGCCCGTAAAGTCAAAGGACTTCTTGGTATCGTCCTCCGAGGACATCCCAGCCTCTTCGATATCAGCGAGCTGCTCGTCCTCGTCAATGACATTGGCGCGGAACACAGGGGCCTTGGCTATCGAGCCTTTGGGCGAAGGGAGGGGCATCTCGGGCGGGAGGCCAGGGGAGGGCAGCGGTGGGTGCGCTCTCAATGGGTTGGGGTTAAACGACAACGTGTCATCAATCTCGTGGTCCGAGCTCGACAAAATAACCTGTAATTCATCAGGGATATCTGAGTCGGGATCACTCGCATCCAATTCCAGTTCTTGTGCCCCCACAGATTCACCCAACGTCCCTGCTAGACCAAGGTTCCGGCGCGCATCAGGGGCAATGGGTAAGCTCAGGCTATGACGCTCATTGGCAGCAACATCATGCAATTCTGCGTAATCTGTATGCGCAAGCGATGATGGCTTCCTTTGGTGCCCACTTGCCTTCTTGAACACCGGACTGGTACCGAGGGATCCACGCGAACCTGATGCTGAATGGGCAGAGCCAAACGTACGCGACGACGGCGAACGATCCACATCCCCCATAAGCGGTAAACGCGCCCCCATAGATGACGGAAGCACAGTACGTTCCGAAACAGGTACCCTACTCTTCGCAGGACGCAGAGCCTGGAAGACAAGCTGCGGCTCTTCCGCTGGTGCAGGGCTCAGCGTGCGCTTGTGTGTGAGCCTAAAGGCCGGCGCAGGTTCTTTCGTGGCGTCTGTCGGCGGTGGGGACGGTTTAGCAGGTGAGATCCCAGCGTTGAGCGTAGCCCATGGAGCAATGTGCTGCCCGATGGACCGCGCTGGTGCTGTGAATACAGTCTTTGCATATGGACGGAGGGAGCTGACGCTCGCAGCGCTTGCGCGGAGAGCCTTGATGGGGCTTTCTAGGGTCATGCGATGTCTAGTGGGGCTGCCAACTTCGGAAGGGAGGAACGAGCGCCCGCTCATCGGCGTCATGTCTGGCGTCGCTTCGAGATCAAGGCGATTGATGAGCTGCGCGAGATCGTTCGTCGCAGCGTCTAGGAGAGATATCATTGCGTTCTCTATGTCAAAAAAAGGGTCAGCATGAGGCGATTAGTTGCACGCAAAACGCCTCGACGCACCGTTTTCGTCCTCATACATGGCCTTGGGTCTGCTACGTCCCAGAAGCATTTCACTCATCGGTCTAGGACGCGCCCGCTTGATGGGCGTCTCGAGATCGCTCTGTCCATGGCCGTCTACAGTTGCCTCTTCGATGGTCACAATCAGCGGTGCAGCTACATCGTCGTCGTCCTGGGGCTCAGACATCCCTCCAGGGAAGACCGCGGCCAGCGGTGTCCGCTTTCTGCTATCCGAGCTCTTGCGCGTCTCTTTGCTCTTCTTTCCCTTCTTAATGCTGTCCTTCTCCTTCAACGCGCGTTCCTTCTTCCTCACTTCCTTCACAGTCTGTAACCCTGCCTCGTCCCACCTCACAGAGCACCCTGCAGAAGAGCCTCCCGACGATACAGAAATAGGCCTCACACTGCCTGCACTGCTCGCTGTATTGGTAGAGCCAGACCTCGCTCTAGACAGAATGCCGCATCCTAACAACGTAGCAGAATCCACCGACGGCCTACTCGAATTCGAGGTCTGCATCTGGGCAGCCACGATGGACGATGCCGTAGATCCATTGCGCCTAGACGGGAGACGTATCGTAGATGGAAGGCCTAGCCCGAGGATAGACTTCTTCTTGCTAAGCAATGTTCTGCTGTTGGCGTCCTTGGCAGGACTGGCAGTGAGCGCGCCTGCTTCGAAGCTGCTGCCCGAGTAGCGCATGGTGGCGGCCTTGTGCTTCTCTTTCTCCTTTTCTTTTTCCTTGTGTTGATCCTTGTCTTTTTTCTTCTTCTTTTTCTTCGGCTCGCTGATGGTGGGAGCAGGGGGAGCAGGCGCATCATCGGGTGCAGGCATGTTCTTGAGCTGTGCCCAGGACCCGATGCGTGCGAGGGACCGGACGGAGCGCATGGCGCGAAGAGCGACGCTGTCTTTACCTGATCCAAGCTGGGCAGGGGCTGGTGGGGCGAGCATGGCGTTAGACGCGAGCGTCGCAGACGGCGGCGTCGGGACACGTAGATGCTGGCTCTCCACTGGCGACTTGGGGTGCTCCGGGAATATGGGACTGTTCAGCAAGATTCCCGAGTCGAGGGAGCCAAACCGTGTGCGAGAGTCAGCGCCTTTAGCTGAGCAGACTGATTCGGGCGCTGTCAGGATGGTTAATGACGGATAGTAGTGTGAAACATCGGAAGAGCTTACCCTTGGAGTTCTCTTTCTCTTTCTCCTTCGAATCCTTTCTCCCCCTTCCGATGGACCACCAACCGCCTTTCTCATCCACATTCACCTTCAATGTATTCTCCTTATCTTTCTTCCTCTCCTTCTTCTCCTTCTCCTTGACATGAGGGATATTGGTTACCTCACCAAGAGCGGGGCCCCACCGCATCCCATCCAGTGCGACACGGCTCTTCTTCTTCTTCACCACAACAATCTCGGCAATCTCAGGATCGTGTATCGGGTCGACGTAAATCTCAATGCCCGCGCTCCCATTCCTATTTGAGCTGCCAGCGCCAACACGGCGGACTACGTCTGATAAATCTCTCTCGCGCGAAGGAAGGATACCAAGCTTAGATTTCTTGGGTACGAGACGCTTGCGGGGCGCTGCATCTGAGGAAGATGCTTTGGGCGCTAGAGGGGTTGGAGGCTGCTGTTCGGACCAGGGAGCGACGGAGTTGTTGGCTTCTGAAGGAGTTGCAGCGACAAGGCGTATGGTTGGGATGGAGTGCTTTGGGGCGGGTGTTGCTAGCAGAGATGGGGAATTAGCGCGAGCGGTGTCAGTAGGTCGTGAGAGGAGTTGTAATGGCATCTGGTCTCAAATCTTCGTTGTGTGCTGTCGTGATAATAAAACAAGTCGTTGAAATGAAGCAAGTAAGCAAAATTGAAAGCGAGAAAGTGTTATAGACAGTCGTGATTCGTGATTCAGTGTCGTTAAGAGAATCAAAGTTGAAATCGTTGGTTGATTTATCGTTGGGTCCTGATAGAAATCGTGAGCCGTCACAGAACTCGTTAATGCCTTGTTAGCAAATGAAACGGAATCTCTGGCAGAGCAGGTGAGCAGGGGGACTTGTTCAAGACCAACAAGCACGCACCTAAGCGAGGAAAGATGACTTACGGTGAACTCGCGACGCAAGGGAAACAAGAGTCCTTCGATGTCGACATTCACCGCCTTCCAGAACTCGAACTTGTTTGGCTCTGTGGGCGCACTAAAAAAACAACGCGTAAACAAACGCGCAACAAATCAATATCACACGTGACACCGGGCAATCCCCTTGTTAATGTCAAGCTGTTCATTACTTCCCGGCGCATCCCAAATTCTCATTCACGCGATCATGCTATACAAGACACGGGGACTTTGATAAACTGCGCGCTAAGATAATCGGCTTCCGACTCAAATTGATATTGAATCTTACATCATGACAGCAGTTCCCGCTGATCACGGTCGTCTTCCCAGGAAGGATACTGAGACGTCCAAGATGGCCCAGGAGACGAATTTTATGAACATCCCTGGGTCTCGGGTGACTTGCACCAGATTTCCTCGTGCGGTCATTTTTTTTGGCCTTGCACCTTGTAATGCGAATTAGAGAGATGCACTGTAAGTTCATCCGAAATTTCAAATATCTATTTGGCCGTTACATTGACCTGATCAGAACGTGAACCATTGCCTCTCACTTCTCCACAGAACACATGAGTCGTAAGCGAAGATCACCACTACGCATTGTAACTCGGGTGCATTGCCTTTCGACCGACTCGACCGAGCAACAACATCGGTATCACTGACATTCTTCATCTGTACCCCATTGCTTTACTTTGATCACACATACCGCTTAGATGTTGTCAGCGTCACCCTCAAAGCCAGCGTGGGTGTTAACATCTACAACAGATCATCAATCGCACTAGTGCTCTCGCTGAGGAAATTGAAGTGACAAGCTCTCCCGGTATCTCTGCGCCTAGTTGATGTCACAAACATTCCTGAGAAGCATCTCCGATTGCTTGCGATCTTCTTGAGGGTGCGCTTTGGCCGTTAATATATGTCCAGCTGCTGGTGAAATATTCACGGATGTCCTGATAGGACAAAAACCGCCAGTGTCTCGCGCGCACTGTCAAGTAATTCTAACCGCTCGTTGCCGCCCTTCCTCCTGATAACACATCTGCAGTTGAATCTCCACTATAAAAACCGATATTCTGGTCCTGAGTCACCATAATATTGCAACGGCCACTATCTGATTACCATTTCGCGAGTCCACTTCTGTGCACCCATCCGATGCGCCCGGGTAAGTTCTAGGTGATTCATCCGGCTGCTTGCATGAGGCATCATTGCATATAAAATACGCATACACGCCTCAATTGATGGAAAGCAGTCGCCCACAAACTGTTGAATCTTGATGGTCTTAGTTTACGCTTATTTCACCGGACAATGACTGGCGCTTCTAGTATGCATCAGAGCTCCCATTGACACATCTACAATAATTCAAGAGATACTGCTGAAGAATATATACGACTCTGAAACTTGTTCGAACTTGGTCTTCGAACACTACATAGACCGGCTAACATTGGCTACGCGTAGTATATACAAATAGTTTCAATTTTAAACTCCGAGGGAACGAGCCTTGAATGTGACCGTCAGTCAAAAGCCCTGTAACTGCCTCGAGGCAGACCTTGTTCCAGAAAAGGTGTACATGAACGATGAAGACGGTCGATATTCTCCAAAAGTTGATATTTCATATATTATGTCGTGAGATGTGGACCCACCAAGCGCCCATAAGCCTCCTGTGCTTTCGTTTCAGAGGCACATGTCTTACACGCTGTTCCATCGGCGCCGGTGGTCCTTCGGTTCGAACATGCTATATCCATAACTGTGCCAATCTGACTTTTTCAAATTAGGGATGATGCCAATCGCATTGATTACCAAGTGCCTACATAACCTTTTAATAAACGGGGTACTTCTGTCCACGTTAACGTTTAAACAGTTTCAACTGCGGTTGACTGTTGAATCGTTTTTCTCTTCGATACCCTAATGGTCAGTACAACTTGAACGTTCCTGCATTATCATATGCACGTTAACCATTTATCATAACTTTTCATATAGATGCCTTCCTTCACGTCGACCATGGTGTCTGATTGCTCTGAGTCTTTCCTCAACGTTCACAAACTAAACGCATCGCGCTATCCGTATAAAACCACATCTACATCAACGATTGGAGTTATCCCAGACGAGCTGCTGTCTGCTATCTTTCATTTTGCCACGCACGACTTTCATGACTGTTATGACGCTATATTCCACGCTATCACAATTTCACATGTCTGCCAACACTGGAGAAACGTCTCGCTTTCAACAACATCACTATGGACCGTCATCGTGCTCACCTTTCCTACCCACCGCAATCAATTCTTTCGCACCGTCAGCTGCCTTACACGTTCCCGTTCCCGCCCTTTGCACCTGTACATGGATTTCCGGGATCCTGCTTGGAATTGGGACGAAACATCTCACCTCTTCAACTGGAAAAATATGGAAAATGTTATGCGACTTCTCTTACCCCATGCCCACCGCTGGCGGAAAATTGAACTTCTCACAGACACCTGGGCTCCTATTTTTACCTTCCTCTCGTATGCATCCCGCATAAAATCAGCTCCTATGTTGCATGACATCGTTCTCTCCCGCTGTAACGCCTTTTTTGCTGCAAAGGGCGAGCTCTTTCGTCCTTCTGCCATGAGAAGCCCCATTGCCTGGTTTGGGGGAGGCTCTGCGCTTCACAGCCTTCGTCGGGTTTCTCTCGCCGGGGTGCACATTGATTGGGCAAGCTCAGGATTATCTGGTCTCTTCGAACTTGAACTCAAGTACCACGCGAGCGAGGTGATGCCAACATTACAGGAGTTTTGTAGTATCATCTCTGCTTGCCCCGAGCTCGAGCGACTGAGCATCCTGGGCTGGGGTCCCCAGATAGATACAGATGCCGTAGTACCCAAGCAGCGCAGTCTCCGCCTTGCTCATTTGCAAGACTTCGCCTTCGGATTTATCGACGTCGATTATGCTGTCGACCTCTTGTCGCTCTTTCACTTTCCTGCCCTCAAAGCACTTTCGCTCGAGGACCTTTCTCCCTCAGTAGATCCTTCGCACCTGTGCGATTCTTCCCGTCTTCTGGACTACCTTACGGCAGCTCACCAAGGGTGCTGCGCTAGTTCGTCTCATACGTCCCCATGCACTGCATGCTGCCCCTATCCCTTATCTTCACTGAGTTCTTTGGAGCTCCGGGGTCTTACATCACGTGAAGCTTCTTTGTGCCGCTTCCTGCAGGAAACGCCCACTCTCGACGATCTCGTACTGTCCAGTCTGGACGGGTCGAATGTACAAGCAATTGCTCCAGGTCTCATATCCTCATCGCTATGCCCAAGTCTTCGCGACTTGACATTCAAGGACGCAAACTCATCGACGATCGCTGCGTTATCAGCTTCCCTCCAAGTCGGTACACGTATAAATTCTCCTTCGATGCGTGTCGCCGTCGTGGCGGATATTACCGACAGCGATGATGCAACGCATCAGCTGATTCACGCATTACGAAGTTCTGGCATTGAGGTTACAGTATGAGGAAGTAGTGATTTGGGAACTGAAGCTCCCCGGGCCCCTGAATCACAAGACAATCATTTCCATGCACCGCTCTCATCAATAATTAGTCACTCGTTCTTCCCTTCCATTTACCGCATAGCCCCCCCTCTTTATCGCCCATCAATTAACGCCCATTCCCATGTCTCTGCATGTAGTAATTATGCTTGTTTCTCCTATCGTCACCTGTATCATTAATATGCCCACGCGCATGTCCGTATACCCATACTATAGACCTCATGTAGCATATGTCAATCTATGTCGATGCACGCTTTTTTTGCTCGGATATCATGGGTAGGATAAGCCATCGTAGATCACCCCGGCACTGGAGTCTGGATGTGAGCCATATTCGCTGTGACAGCGGTGGAAGAAATTCCCGATGGTTCGCTGTCTTCAACCATTGCCAATAGGAAGATCGGTAAAATGCAGCATGGCTGAAAGGTATCCAAACAGGACCTATCATGCAGCGATATGAAAGATGTATTCAAATACAAGGTTTGTGATATCAATTTGCTCGATAGCATGATTGCAAAACGACAGCGTAGATGTCCGTGGTCAAATATTGTGTAGCCTATATGCACTTCTCACTCAATCTCCAGAGCGCAGTTCAGATTCCTTCTGCAATAAGTCTCTCAGGTGCCTCCACATATGTTCTCCAATACTCCACGAACGCAGCCAGCTCCGCACCCTCCAGCACGCGATGATCCGCGCTCCAGCTCACGCCAACTTTAAGCCTCCTCTCCCCAGATTCGCTTCTACTGACGTCCCACACCCATCTTGCTCTCCCTATAGCGACGATCGCAACACCACCTCCAGGCACTAAGACCGGGTGCGCGTACTCCCCGTCGCCGATCGCACCAATGTTAGATACCGAGACCGTCGCACCGCTCTTCGGCATCTCGTTCGAGGTGAGTGCGCATGGCACTTGGCGACCGAGGAAAGAAAGGTGTTTGAGTTGTGAGGTGAGGCTGTAGATACTGTGCGTATCTGCACGGGGTATGACTGGTGCGTATAAGCCTGTCGGGGTGCTCAGAGCGACAGCAATGTCCGCGTGCGGACGAATGGTAAGAGTGGGTTTGCCTCCTGCATTTGCGCTGCCTGGGGTGATGGAAGAACGGAGTACTGGCCATGCCATCATAGCTTTGGCAAGCGTCTTCAATAGTATGGGGAGATATGTAAGACGGGCGAATTGGGCGCTTTCAGGGACTGGATGCTGAGATGGTGCGGGGTACAGAGCAGATGCATTAACTGGGAGCTGGGATGATTTGGAGGGATTAAAGTGCTCAGGTATATGTGCGTTGAGGGTTGGGAGCAATGCGTGGAGAGATGTGAGGTCAAGGGAAGTCGAGTAGCTTTACGAAGAGTAAGTTTAAAATGATAATCGAAGGGAGGAGAAGAATCATACCCGAAGTGTGGAACTTCAAGACTCTGCGTCATAGCTTTCCACATGCCATAACGTGTCCGACTAAGCTCTACGATCACCTCTTGTTCGGCCTGTGCTGGTGGTATAAAGGAACCAGAGTCTCCTAAAACAGAAGTGACGTCCTGAGACAGGAATGCATCGATATCCTTCTTCTCGATCCGCCCATCACGACCACTGCCTGAGGCGAGAAGAGCTAGGTCAACTTGGCGTTGGCGAGCGTAATGACGGACTGATGGCTTTGCAAGTAGGTTCTCTTGGTTAGCATTTGGAACGGAGGCATGTGAATAGTTTGGATCCATAGGGTGTAACCGTCTCGGTGAAGATGACTCCTCAAGGATCTGTTCCGTTCGGAAGGTACCTTGGAGAGACTTGGAGTCTGTCACTGTGTGCGACAGCTCTGACGCAGACGATGATGCAGCCTCAACCAGCTCCTCACTGGTTCCAAGCACTTCCTCATCAACTTCAATCACACAGAGCCCTTGGCCAACCTTAGCAACTTCACCTTCCTTCACCAGGATCTCTTTCACTACGCCGTCGAATGGGCTTGTGATTTCGACGCTGGCTTTGTCGCTCTGAACCTCGCACAAAGGGTCAAAGCTCTGAACAGTACCAAGCTCCTTCACACTCCTAGGGCATGAACTCAGTGGGTGAGCACGATGTGTGCAAGGTCCGGCCGACGTACCATTTGATGACCTCACACTCTGTGATTCCCTCGCCAATATCAGCAAGCTTGAATTTCTGTAGAACTTTCCTTGATGACCAACATGCTGGGAATGTATGGAAGTGTGAGATGACAGTTGGACGAGTGAGGAGGAGACGGAGAGGGCGGATGAACATGGCGGCACTATGCAAGCGTGCGGGGAAGATGAACAGAAGATCTGATCGGGCTTTCCATTCATAGTGTATTGGATTACATAAGTCCATAGATACCCTAAATTGGAAAGCCAATTTGTCGCGGAGTTATGTAAATTTTGAAAGACTTTAGCTTGTTCATTTCACTCACACCGGAATTCAATGAGCCATCTCAAGAGTGAAGATGCTCACTCTGCCTTATTTACCGCCTGTACTTATAGCAGCTCTAACTAGGTTCATAGTTTACCCTTCCCTAGGCTCTAGACACAAGTCCTCCAACCTTTACACCAATTTGTCGCTTAGTCTATGTCTTAGGATGCTGTGACCACTCAGTGGATGCGCTCAGATTTAGAGCGGTCACGCCACGAACTAATAATTGCTTGGTTCAGCTCTGAACGTTATTGTATCTGCAAGCTTGTGGACTTTAAGGCGCAGTCATAACTGCTGTCATCTCACGATATGATGTAACTGAGTTTGCAAATAATATGTATACCTGTTACGTTCATAATCACTATCATGCCAGACACATTTGAATACAGGCCGTATCACTTTCGAGGGGCGCTTATCCGTTGTTGCTCTCCTTACTAACTCATGAAGGAAGTTCAAGGAGCAACTTGCTGTGACGTGAACGGTTAACCGAGACTCGCGATGTAGAGGTGAGAATGTGTACTACCGAGCTTACGACGTTCTTGCTGAGTCCTGACTGAACTCAGAAACAGCCTGTGAGCCTGTGGCCCCTAGTTATACAACGGCTTCTCATTCAATAGTGTTGCGCGCGTCTACACTTGACAGTGGTTCCCCATCCTACTTCGTCTCCAACCGAAATCTTTATAGGGAAGACACTCTTGGACGTGTTTTTTTTTTTGGCACGGTTCTGCCTTGTGTCCCTGCACTGGTTACAGTAATTGTGGCTCGCAATACTAAGCAAATTCGACGATTATCGCCGATTTGATAAGAATTGAATGGGCTAATGAATTTTTCAATAACAACGCAACGGCTAACATTATTTGACCATCCTACAAATATTACTTCACTACCATGTATTTGC
>LVVM01004995.1:3142-14008 GCA_001882365.1 Rhizopogon vesiculosus | reverse complement strand
TTTTTTTTTTTGGAGGGATGCGAAGCAAAACGGTACTGAACGAATGGGATATATATACTTGAGAGAATATTAATCAAGTCTGGTGTGTACCAACCCAGCTCGTAGGAACAATAACACGTCCTCCAGGTGCATAAACGTTCTCAGCCACTGCAGAGGCCAAATGGCACAGTTCTGAGGAGTTGATGTGTGCACGGAGGAGATCATGGCGGCACTTTATGACTCCACATATGGAGCAGCGCACCTTTACTCTGAGGTGAGTAAGGATATGCCTTGCCATACTCCCCCTTTTAAGGATCTTGGAACAGTTGTCCCAAGTGCAAATTCTGCTGGCATTATCTGGACCTGCCATGCCGTGTTCTCGTAAGTGGGGAGAAATTGCACTGGTCGTTCCTTCCACACACATTCCACATGGTGAGTCCCGTATTTTGCATTCATACACGACAACTGATTGGCCGCCTTTTTCCACTCGGGAAAAGGTGCGTGGGTCCACGAGGATGGCATCGAGAGGCATTGATAAGTTGGTATAATGCCGAGGTGCAAAAGCTGAGGGATGTGCTTGTGAGGAGGAATGCTATACTGCGGGTCAGCAATATTCCAGTTGTTCGTTGGAAAGCTTTCCCGACGCACCAGAGTTGATTAAGATGAGTGCAGTCGGAGAAAATATATTGAATGTCACAATTAGAGAACTTGAAAGTGTGAAGGACACCGTTCTCATTGCAATTTTTATAGAGTAGAATATTGGCGCTCTGTCCGTCATCGAGAATGAAGCTGCAACTTTACTCTTGTCCCAGCGGCAGGTTGCGATAGACCCGCAAGTTGCCGCGTCAGGCCACAGCACTACACATGCACTGCAAATTCATAAAATCACTGGCTCTCAATATTTTATTTTATTTTATTTAGTAAATGCCGAACTCTACGCACCAGTCCCGCAGTTATCGGAAACAATCCTCGGATACAGCACAATACATCTTCCAACTCCTAACTGGCAAAGAACATAAGAACTTTTCTGGTCTAAACCAGGAAGCGGACCTCGTATCCAAACCAACGTACCTACTAGTATCTGGGTACTTCGTCCAGAACGTGTCATTAGAGATTCAATCCATACATGGTGGACAACTATGATTGAAAAAAAGATTTAAGATAAGTAGACGTATAATTCCAGTAAATTAAAAGCAGCATGAAATAAACCATACTTACATGGACTGAAACCACAAGAAAAACTCTTGCCCGAGGACTGGTCCACAGTTTCAAGTTTTAGTTTTTTTGGGGGTCACTCTGGCCCCAGAACGGAGTCGAGGTGAGCGACCTGTGGGGATGAGTAAGTGCATCTCCTCCTCATGACGTAATACACCTAGTAGTCAGTTACACCCTGCTTCTGGGAAAAAATAGTCTCACTGGCCAATCAGCCGTTCCACCTGTGCTGCTTGCTATAGTAGTGCATTTCGGCTTATTTCAAAATAGTCCAGTACTCCTTCTATTCCACCACAGGAATCCCGCCGAACGGTTGTAAACTTCAGCCAATGGGCCACAGAACGTTGTTTCAAGCGCTGAGAATCTGAGAGTCATGATCAGAGTGCTGGCAACGCATATCAGGACTCCCGGCATCTGCCGAACGGTCATGCTCTTGGATTTCAATCCCATTCTCCTTATCACTCGTCCTACAGCTCCGACCCTGCCGGCCGCAATATCACATGGGCGTAGAGCCCAGCCCACCCCAACAGCCTCCAGCGGGTATAATTACCTCATTGCATATATTTATTTATAACGGTGAGCCTCTCCACAAGTCAGGGGTTCTTTGCCAGCCACGTTCCTGCGGCCCTCCGAGTTGATGCCACAGGAACTTGAGCCTGAGAGTTGAAACTCAACGGCTCGTTTCAAAGCTTCCTAGTCCCTGGAACAGTTTGATTCAAGAAAGGAGTCGTCTTCTAGTCACAGCCATATCATATGAAAGAATCGGAGTGTTCTCTTGAAAGTTTTAAGCGTCAAAATAAAAGCGAGTCTTGTTCCAACTCCGCCTCGTCCAACAAAGTGCTCTCTGTCTTACAGTGGATTCACGCACATAACCTTTCTAGCACAGTCATGCTTGTACTTCAAGATATCATGTTATCGATATCACCAAGCCTGACTCTAGAAGACGTTATTTCTTCTTGCCATAGTACCACCAGGCTTGCCACAGAAGTTAATATGTAGCACAGCTCCCGTGGTGGCGCATGAGTTTTGAAAATATATTGACACATAACTAATGCCCAAGGTACGCACAGCACTATTTTGTCTCGATAATATCGGAACTAGTACGCTTCTGCTAATATTGCAATGCGACGCAGTGACCGAGCCCATGTACTATCCTGTACGCGGTACATCAAGAGCTGTGCCGCTCATCAAGATGGCATATGAAACGATAGTCAAGCCAAATCCTAGTCGAGTGAGACTGGCCTGTTCGTCCTTCGTACCACAAGTGGAGAAGTATATATACGACTCCGGGGAATGGATCCATCCCTCCTTCAACCAAATTAATTTCTTCAAATATTGACATGCACTCCCACCTTGCTGGTTCTAGCAGCTCTCCGTGCTAACGCCTGGAGCAGCCAATTCAGATTTTAAATTACTATCATACACGAGGATGGGTTCAACATAACCGTGTCGAAGGAGTTGCCAACAGCGCATGCCCTCATCCGATGGTATGTACTTTCGGTGAGTGAGAATAACCATATACTAGGAAGGGATGAAGGTGTCTCCGAAGAACGGCGAAGATCTCATCTTCGAAGCGTCGCGATTTGTGTCGCCGTTAAGAGCTGCGCGAAACCTCCCTCGAATACAAATTCTGAATGATGAAATGGTTATCGGAAGACGGAATACATAGCTTTCCTTAACAACATTCACCAGTCAGCGTCTCATCCCATCGTGATGACATAGCTATAAGCCTGAGTTGTGGCCAATATATATATTAGACAGGATAGATCAAATACATGGCATTCAGATGCAAATGGGTATGTACAGCATGATATACATTGATTGTAGTTATGTGGAAGAGGAAACATTAATACACTTCACGTTGACAGGCCGGCACTAGGCATGCTTGAGGACTCTGATGGAGGTACCCCAGGAAGTGCCTTCAATATTCCAGAATGCTGAAAGGTGCATCTGATAAAATGAATATCCGCCCTGACCTCCGACTTTCCACTGGAAGTCAGATTTCTGAGTGAAATGACCAGAATCGCACAGCTGATCAATAGTGCAATTAAGCAACATGAAATCTTGGGAGGAAGGATAATACATACTTTGAAAAACCCAAAAAAGTGATACGCAATTTGACGCGCGAGCTGAGCCCTTGTGACGGGTGCTTCATTTGTCCCGATATCAATAGGGTACTCCACCGTGTCGTACCCTGGCCACTGGAACTGAATCAGCCTCCGCAATGAATTTAGGGCGCGACGACTTACAGCGATGACGAGCTTGAAGGTATAGACCTGAGTACGGTCAACGGTCAAGAACATGATCTCATCGGGATTTTTCAAGTGGTGTCCACTGCCATCAAGACATTTCTCCAATGGAATGCTCAGACTATTTCTTTCTGTATTCATCTGGAAGAGAACAGTCAAAGAGCCATCTCTGTTGTACTGCGGGATGTTCATCGGAACAAACATTTCCACGCTGTGAGAGATACCGGAGGATTGTATAGGATCCTGATACTCATTAATCCAGCGAAGAAATCAAATATGCAAGTAACTCACTGACGCGGAAGAGGTGACGTTGCCCCCCGACGACTGATCACAGCCTAATTGGTAGGGATGCACAACTTGGTGTATACCGAACGTGTTGTTATACATGTCATAGTTAAAGGAATAGTCGTGATTCTGGTGCGGGTAGGACATATTGGCAAGTCTGGATAGATTGTCGACTTCGAAATGAGTGATCGATCAACACCAAGGCAGTCCGCTGATTTATACTCGCTCACCAATCCACAGGTCAAAGTGCTCTCTGACAGCTGCGAGCAGCCGATGAGGTTTGTCCATAGTCCAAAGCGCCCCCATTAATCTGAACAGCCCTGAATCCATGCAGCTCGCAGAGTGTTGAAACCAGTAAAATCGTGGAAGGAAGGCGAAGTTTCATTGTCCTCCCGGTGCACTCTATGTTCCTTGGAGACGGAGTAGCATTGAAAAGGGCACACACCACAAGATGAGCATGCCAGTATAGTCCAAGCTCTGTGCAAAGCGTCCCATCAAGAGACACACAATGGACGCCACAAAGTCTTGGCGCCTTGTAAGTGGACGTTAAGGCTCCGTGCAAAAGAGCACTTTGTCTCACTTCGGAACTCGGGAGCTAATCGTTGAAGAAAAGTAGTCCACACGTCAGCGCCTTGTTATCAGTACAATACAGCCAAAGCCTCACCGAGCGGACTCTACCCATTAAGGTTGAAGACTTGAGAGAGAATCACTCACTGCGAATTAGTTAGGAATCCGACGGATGGCTGAATGGTATGTAGGGTGTTGCTCGAGCTCACATGTAATTTTAGAGGCTAGTGCCTTTGCGGAACCGTGTAGCTCGCATACCGATGCATGCTTTAGACCTCCCCAAGCCAGCCTGTTATCAATTAATGCCTCGGACCCGTTTTTGGGAGGATTGCAGGCTCGATCAAAACCCTTTACAGCCTCGAGCCGGTTCATCTGTTTTTGAGGGGAGCATGTCCATACTTTAACTTGAAAATGAGACGGATCAACACTTCAAGAATTTAAAGCAATGCAAAGGTCAAATTGATGAACAAAAATCCCCGTCGAGGGAAGACTTGCGGATATTTGACACCTCGTTGTTGCAGGTCCTGACCAGAAAAGGAAAGTAACGTTGTTAAGTGGTTATCTTCGCCACAGCAATTGGCATCTTCAACTTTTGCTTTTCTACCTAGGCCTCCTACCGCCGTCCTTTCGTTTTTCTCCCTCTCCTTTGTCTTTAATGGCTTTCATGGAGCTCTCACTCTTCCTCTCGTTCTTAAGCTTCCTTGCGATTTTTTGTGCTGTTGAAGTCGGTGCAAGCGAGACGCATACCATAAAGTTTATCAACCAGTATGTCACACATGAAAGAATTACGCCCCAACTCTGACGGGATGAATAACAGATGTGGTCACGGAACCGTGAGCTATGCCCTTCCGGTTCGTGTGGGGAGATTATTTGCTCACTCATGTTTCTCTAGCCATGCTTGGTTTTGAATGGACAAAACGTATCAACTGGACAAGATTACACTGTCAATGACATATTTGCCGGCATTGCGTGAGTTCCACTCGACTCGTCGTTTTACAATATCGCTCAACCATACCTAATCAGATACTTACAAACTGGTATGTACAACACTTGTACGGAAACTATCAAACCAAACCTGTATTGTCCGTAGGACAGTGCAACACTAACGGGGAGGGCTGCACCTTGCTCGAGATGAACTTGATCAACCCGGCATGTGCGGGATGCGGCTCCAGCGTTGATATCTCGCTCATTTCTCCGTGAGTTCTTCCTCTGCGAGGTATTGCTATACACTCACCACCTCCACTCAGTCATGTTTATAACGTCGAGGCTTCATTTGCGTGCGTATGCAAATTGACACGCATATATTTACATCCTGACGACCAGATAGATATTACAACGGATGCGATGGATATGGGGCCGATTGTGAGTTGAAGTCTGATGGAGGATCCATATTTCGTGCTTATGCATCGCTTTCAGGCAACGGCCCCAACTGCGCCACGGCCTTCTTCGCACCGGAGGACTGGGATGTCCAGCGCGAGTGTCAAGCTAACAATGTACGTAGTGCTGGAATGATTGAGTATACTGACTAATACTAATTGATCCGTGACCCAGGTAAACCTCCTCATCGCATTTTGCGCGAACGCATCCGACATTGTATTGGGCGGAGGCGGTTCTTCTCCCGCCTCTTCAAGCTCCACCTCTTCGAGCTCTACCCACACGAGCATTCCTTTACCCTCCACAGGGACGACTCTTTCCAACACTACCATGTCCACGGCTACTATACTACCTCTCAATGTCGGCAGTACACCATCCGCCTCTAGTAGCGGTAGTAGCCCATCGGCTTCAGCAAAAAAGTGTCTCACACGGCCGAGCAGCACCAGCACGCTGGCAAGGCGCGAACCTACAGCACTGGGGGCGAAGATTCACCGCCGACACCGGGCCTTGCGAGGATCAGTTATTGATTAACTGCTAAAGAAATTTATGTTTTACTTTGACACAGTACAATGTTCTTATTCTTACCCCGCATTCACGCGTGCGTGAATGCCCACCAATCTTTTTTTGGAGTCCAGGTGGCTTTCTAGATGTTGCTGTAACCCTTGATCATGTACTTAGCTGGTCTTCACTGCCATGGACGTGTTATTTGTGCTTATCATATGTACCTTGTGTTTTCTTGCGTTTCAGGGTTATATGTATGGTTTCTATGTATGTTTTACAACTCTGCACGCCAACATGCGTATCAGGCATTCCCCGGAGCAATCAATTCAACAATGCTCCGCGGGCATACACCCGTCCCTCGTAGCCCCTCAGAGTCACTTTCCTCTCAAGTCCACCCGCATCATTCTCGTAGTTGCCCAGGACAAATGCGTACCCCGCCACACCCCCGCTGACCTCCCCCAGGTCCACATCAACCTCCCCATCCTTGAAGTTAAGCAGAACTAGAGCAGCCGCGGACTTGTAGTTCCGCGTGTATGCGAACACCTGTTCATGTACTTCGAGAAGCATCATGAAGTCGCCGTAGATCTTGGCATGGGCACGTGTCAGTGATGGAGGAATGGAAGGAAGGGGGCAAAGACGGAGATAGAGATAAAAATGACGGTGGAAATGGAGGTGATGTAAAACGAACTGCATGGGATAGAACGTAACGGACAGGGCTACTCACGAGAACGTCATGCGCCTTCCGCACCTTCAGCGCGCGCTTCCAGAATGCGTGCACACTGTTCTCATCGCCGATCTGCAAGTCGGCGTTCCACTCCGGGTAATCATCATTCACGCGCATCCAGGGTGTGCCGGTTGTGAAGCCACCGTGGGCACTGGCGTTCCACTGTATCATTAAATAAGGGTCTTGAGAAAATTGAAAGAAAAGTATATGTTCCATGTACATACCTGCATCGGTGTCCGTGCGTGATCGCGCGCCTTTTGCGCGAAGCTATCGAGCAGATCAGACATATTAACGTCCTCCTTCCCTTGTGTTTTCTGTCTTTGCCCCTTAATCCTAACCCACTCTCAGCACTTACACCCATCACATCATAAACAGAAAAGTGACGAACAAGTTCCAATAATTCTGGCTCGCCACGTCTTGGTATTCCTCGATCCCCCACGTTCGCGGAAAATTTTTAAGGCCGAGTTCCTGACCCTGGTATACGTATAGCGTCCCTGACTGTGTGATTTCAAAGATGGCAAGCATCTTAGCGGAGATGGCGCGCCACTGTACCGAGTCACTTCCAAAGCGCGACACCGAACGCGAATGGTCATGATTCTCAATGAAAATCCTTTGATCGTGACAAACAAAACAGGGGAGACAAACGAAAAAAAAAAACATCATCGTTCTACCCTCCACTGGATATTATGGCGCGAACTTACGCATTCCAAAACCCTTCATCACGCATGAAGCGCTGCCAGCGACCGACTATGGCCTTGAGCTCGGTGAGCATCCATGGTTTCTTGAGGAGCGGAGACTCGGGGGGTGAGTCGATGTCCATCAGCTCGAAATGGAAGACCATGTTGAGCTCGCGGTTCTGCGGGAGGACGTATGCAGCGAGCTCAGATGAATCATGTGTGAAGGGCGTTTCGCCGACCGTAATAAGGTCGTGGTCTGTTGGGTGAGTGTCGTAAGGTGGGATAGTTAGTAGGGAGATAGTAAGGTGGGACTGACGGGAAAGGACTTCGTTGTGCATTTCCTTGATGTATTGGTGAACCCGTGGACTGGGAAGGTTAGGGGTTTTCGAGGGCAATTAATGAACGAACTCACCCATTCGCAAAGTACATGCTTGCATGTTGGTAATACTGGGTGGGATCTACCACAGGTGCATCGGGTAGACCTTCTGTCTTCGAGATGATATTGATCACGTCCATCTATCATAACTCGCTACGTTGGAAGGCACGAGAAGAGAGAATGTGCGTACGCGGAACCCGTCACATCCTTTGCGGATCCAGAACCGCATGACATCCCAGACAGCGGAGCGCACCACGGGGTTGTCCCAGTTTAGGTCTGGCTGCTTAGATACATACAGGTGGAGGTAGTATTCCCCGCTCGCGGGGTCGCGTTCCCAGGCGGAGCCTGCCACAGTCGACAAGTTCTCAGTCTCGGACGACCACTTTCACATTGCAAGGCGGTTCAATAAAATAGGACCACCCACCCTGGAACACGCTCTTCCAGTTATTCGGCGGAAGTTCTCGCCCGTCGACAACCTTACCAGGACGCCAAATGTACCAGTCGCGCTTCGAGTCATTTTCACTTGCTTTTGAAGCGGTGAACCAAGGGTGCTGGCAAGATGTAGGTGATCAGACAATTACCAGTAATTGAGAGAGAAAGGGAACACGTGATGAACCCAGAAAGATATCAAGGGGCTTGCCTCATCAGATGTATGATTCACCACCAGATCCATCCTGGGATTAGATTCAGCTTAATGGTCAGAATGCAGGCTAGGGATCGAATGACACACATGAGCTTCATCCTGCGTGTGTGCACGCCCTCGAGAAGGCGATCCCAGTCCTCGAGGGTGCCATAGCGCGGATCAATGTCCTCATAGTCCGAGCTGTTGCATTCAAAACATCAAGTAACAGAACTGGAAAGCAAACACTCACATGTCATAGCCCATATCAGCCAATGGGCTGCGGTAGATCGGGCTGAGCCAAATGACGTCCACACCAAGGTCCTTGAGGTAGTCGAGTTTGGCGGTGATCCCTGCAAGATCGCCAGTACCATCACCATTTGCATCAAGGAACGAGGCTGGATAAATCTGATAGACGGTGGCGGATTTCCACCAAGGGTGTTGAAGTGTGGACATCGTCGTCAGGTCGTAAAGCAGAAATCCAATGGATTGAAATAGTATATATCAGATGGATGATATATGAGATAATACATGCCATCAGCCTAACCCAAACACGAGGCCAGGTCATGGCCCGGGGTTCTGCGAGCCCTGGTAAAGCATATAAGCACCACACTTCGTTGGCATTTGCAATGCAGTGTCGCTCTTGCCATCTAAGAACATCTTCGACTCGGAGATTAAGGTGAGTTGTCTTGATATATGATCTGGTCAGGAACCTTGGAAGTTGCTGCAGACTGGGGCTGCACCGCGACGTCCACTGGACAGGTTTTCCACTAAGCCCAATATATGTAAGTGGGAATGGCGTCTCCTGTCCGCCATGACCAAGTTGGCAGCCCATCGCCTCTTGTGCTTTGCTATGTAGTCTCCCCTAGGCAAAACAATAGAAGAAAGTCAGGCGTTCTTTCTTTATTCAACTTGAAGGTCATCGGGATTCATAGGTTGGATAGTATGTTGGATCGGTAAGTTCCGGGAGCAGCGTAGGTGACCACTTCGTGCTCAAATCCGTACAAGGCAGCTGACGGGGTAAATTTTAACACAGGCGACGTAAACGAGACTCGAGAGTCATTCCGGGAGAGTATAAATTCGATTTTCTTGACCTATCTGCAGTGTGCACAGGCATCAGGCCTCATGTTGTGATACGAGTCTCCGAGTCGGATGTCAGACATCAGACGTCAATGACGAGTATACGAGCGCAACCGCTAATGTTGAAGTAAAGTTACATTCTTTTATATTCCTACGTTCCGAGTGCGGCCCGAGTTTATTTATTTCGTTCCTATGATAACCTACTATAAAGAACACGTCGAGTAGAACGAGCATCTCAGTCCTTTCAACTCGAGACTGAGATGTGAGTATCTTATTATACCTTTACTAGAATCGTCCTGACGCGCTGTAGAATTGATTGTCTACTAGGTACATAGGAGTCCTCAACTCGAGACTGAGATAATTGATTGTCTACTAGCTCTCACTCCGCGTCCGCTCGTCTAAGAATCTTAGCACCTCACCCTGAGTTGATTTGAAATTATGAACTGAGTCAACTGAGTCATTGACCTCGACTCAGAAGATCTGGCTGCCGTGCTTCTGTGCTTTGCATCTCTCGTTTACCCAGGTCACCCACGCGATGAAGAAGGTTGAAATTCCCGCTCGCCAGCATATTGTATGGTGGTCGTCAGTTTCCTGCGGCATTTCATTGGGAGGCATTCAGCCGCAGGCGTGCCAACCATCTTCACACCCGCTCTGCCAGAATGGCATGATTGTGGGTACACAGACTATACGAAACAGGTCTCATTGCGGACCTTTCCACTGGCACACGAAAATGGGTGAGCACCAAAGTACACCGCCAAACGGAATGTCTGACAAACATAACTTTCTGGCTGCTCCCGCTCAACATTCACACATGGTTTACCGTATGTCAGCTTGAATTGAATGACAGACAAATGGCATTCTATCATGAAACGAGGTACACGTGTAGGGTTAGAATAAGGACTTTGCGTCAACGGTAGGTCGGCACGTGACCTCTCTTGTCTCCGTACCACACCGTGCTCGCGCTTCACTTCGGCAGGCTCCAGCCCGCCTGCTGCCTTCTGCCTTTTGTTTTTCCTGTACTCCGGCTTCCTGATAACTGGCGCGAATACGATCCCACACTTAAATCTTTCTGAGTTCAAAATCACGATCTGTCAATTGGACCAGTATGTACTAGCCTGTTTGTATTGTTCTAACCCTCCCAATCTACATACTCGGTGGGCTCTGAAGGCCCAGATCCTTGCAGGCACCCGCTTGCAATGAAGACAAGTCCAGTGGGGGAGCTG
>LVVM01004992.1:33981-47529 GCA_001882365.1 Rhizopogon vesiculosus | reverse complement strand
TCCCTACCAAGAGCACAGGTTTACGTCCAATACGGTCCGAAGTACGGCTCCAGTAGAGGACTGTTAGCGCCTGTGTGGCAAAAAAGAGAGACTCCTATCAGAGGTATGAATAAGTTAGTTACATACAGAGATGGGCCACTGTGCGGCGGAACTTACGATCAGCCCTGCGTAATAACCTGGTTGTCGAAGAAACCTTAATTGTCGTTTTGTGTAAGATGTGACTGACTCACCAACTTTCCGCTCGTCGCCGCCGGTGATGTCCAACTCACTGACAAGCTACGTGTAGCAATGAATAAAGCGGGATTTTGACGTGGCAAAGATGCACACCTGGTTAATGTACGGATATATAGACTGGGACGCAATTGGCTCGATCAGTAGCGCGAGCAACAATATCGAGATCTGAAGTTTTGGCAAGGGAGTGGGCTTCTTCTTGCCTTGCTGTCCGGCATCGAGTAGAGAAGTACGCTCATTGACATTGGTACCGTCTGATGGTGCTGCAGAAGAAGACATCCTCACTGAGTGATATGCATGTGGAGAGCGCAAATATTTATACGCCAGGCTCGAGAGGCCAGAAGGTGACTTTACGGTAATATGACGTCCTGACGGCAAGGGTCGTGGTAACTGAGTCACCCACAAACCCATAAGAGCACGCGTGGATCTTGGATAGAAAAATCGAGTTCCATTGCGTACTGATTACAATTACATCCACCGTTTCCACCGTTACACCACAAGCTTAATCCACCCCAACATGGATAATCTGTAACCCCGCATTTCAGATTACATATGGAGACGTATAAACACTAAGTCAGACGAGTGTACAATCAATGTCGCTGCTGAGCAGCGTCTCATAGTTGATAATGGTGATATGATTCTCGTCCGCGGATACTAATGGGAATTAGAAGGACGGGAAGGGTGCTCACATTGCTGGATAGGCGTCGGCTGTCAAGCAGAATGATCGGTCATCAAAAATATTAAACGATAAGCAAAAGAAGATCAGAGGGGGTGCCCGAAAGAATTGAGCTGTGGCGGGCCCTTTCGGCAGCAATGATACGAAGACCGTCGTGATAATACATCATATGTATATATATGTTTGATAGATGCTCACCGTCATGAAAATTCCTCGCGTGTCATTAAAAGTACCCTCAAGGTTATGTAAACGATCAGACAGCTCTAGAACAGATTGCGTTAGACCCGAAATCATTGAGAAGAGAGTCAGAAGTATATATAAAAACAGCCGGGAATTGACATCAACAGCCCGGTAGGCATCAGGCGGTAATTCCATGTTGACATCCTTGACGATAAAAGGAATGATGCTTACTTTAGACTTTTGATAATTTGGCTTTATGAGTTGACCGCCTGGAAAGAGAAAGTATCAGTTCTGGCTCGGAAGAATCAATGCCGGAGAATAAGAGATCAGTGGATTGACAGATAAGTGAAAGCATTGGACCTATGAAGGCGCTCAGATACTCTAGTTTGAATGAAATGTTCATCGTGCGAATACAAAAACCAACCAACAAATGAGCCAACTCACCTAGCACCTTGGCTCTAGAGTGCAGATGAACGCCGTGAGTTGAGTTGACCAGTGACCACCGTGATAAACGAAACTGTTGCGGCTGACCCAAGGAGACTATGGACCACGGTTGATTGGTTTTCGAATACAAAAACTATTTGTTGTGTTATATTTGTATATTCATTTCCCCACACCTTCCTTCGTCAGTGGTCACCGTCATCGAGCTCGTCAGCGCCGTTATGGGCCGTCGGGATAGCACTCCTAAACCTAAACCCGGTTATTTTCATTTCACACATAATGTTCACCTCTTTGTCATGATTCAAATTGTCAGCGTGCATCATCTCACCCGTGCGCCACAACTATGGAGCAGATGGACGCTGGCAACCCGCTGACACCCGCACGCATTCAACCGAGCCTCTACACCGGAATTCTGCGCTCTCGGGACTGCACAGTGTACATATTTGCACCAGGCTCCAGAAGGTGCTGGCAGGTGACCAGGCGGTGCCGGATGACAAGATGTCGCGGTGTGTGGGATAGTGAAGGAGGAAGGAAGTAACTTGCGTTTGCACTTGCATTTCCTGCATTCGTCCCCTCACCATCGGTAATAGAACTCTGGGGGAAGCGGGGACTGCACGTACTTGTCCTTCTCTAATTCCACTTATCCATCGAGCTCGCTCTCTGAGAAAAGGCGAAGGCGATCGTGACCGGTCAGGACCGTTCCCTTTCCATTTTTGTGCGCGTTGTCGTTCAGGTCGATTGAAGATGCCGATGCTGATCTCGAGCCGTTTTGGTCGTCTCGCCTTTCCCCGACCAGGATTAGTCGCGATGCCCACAGGACTAGGAGGTATCACCAGCCTTCCACTTCCCAGTGCGATGTGCAGGTGCTCCTATTACCGGTAATGCACCGCCCATAACCGCTAGCAAGGTTGCTTCTGCACCGGTGCGTAATCTGTGCAACTTGAATGATCGTTGACACTAATTTATTTCTTCAACAGAGTAAAGGCGCGGCTACAAAGCCTCCTGCCGCAGCCGCAGAGACTCTTGCTGTCAAGGCAACAGGCAAAGTCCCGAAAAAGAAGAAGTAAATCTCATGCGCCTCACGGTTGGAAGCAGCAACACGATGACTTGTAGTACTAGACTGAAGTTATACTGTAACATAAATGCTCTCAGCGTGTGTTAAGTGTTGAATGTTTGAATTCTGAGTGGTTCTTTCCTTTTTGAAGGTGTGATAGGTAGGCTTCTGCAGTATTGACGTGGGTGTTATGACTGTTACCGAAGTATGGAATGATGCATGAACGTCAGGATATCAAGGCTGAACAAGTGCCAGCGAAGGCCGCACGACCGTCGGCGCTTTGAACGCTGACAACAGCGACTGCACCACTCTAATGACCATGCATGGTGGTGGTCTTGTATGACGCCTTCAGAGCTCCTTGAAAAGACGAGACTAGCTAGAACCCTGCGCATTACTTCAAGTTCAGAGTGGGTCATGAGACGCACTTAGGAGATGCTTGGTAGCCCGAAATTTCTGAAGCATGCTGGGGATGCGTTTTTGAGACTGCGAGACAACAATTCCCTTACGTCCCAGCAGCCTGTAGGTTAGGATGAATCAATATTTTATGGACTTATGGTTACTTTCACAAGTGCGCGGCAGTATGCGGCCACAGCCTGAGAGCATAACGAATAAACACTTGCGACCCACTGGTCAATGAAGAAACATGTGACACCAGTGTCGAGCGACGAGTGTGCTTTCGTATCGGGTACGCAAGCAAGACCAATACGTAGTGTAGCTTGTCCAGCACTGCACGATATTATAAGGTCCCGAGTTGGAGTACTGCCGCTCAATATTGCGCGTCGGATCTTCAAGATTTGGCACAGCTACGACGAGGTAGCATTTTATTTACCCAGTTACTCCTGCTTCAGTACTAGTGTGGACTACGACTGTTCAATTTCTGCTTCTGCAGGGCTCAACACCGCCTCGCTTGCGCATGAGAAGCTGCAACATTCATGAATAAAGTAAGGAGTGTGTTGATTACGCACTCCCTGCCAGGTAGACAAAGGCAAACCATACTGTCATATCATTGCCAGAATTGTATGCGTCGAGTGACATCTAAAGGCTATTGAACGTTAAACATATGACGGCCAACAGCCTCTAGTAGACACTACCTATTTAGCATGTTGTAGTTGTCTGATACCAGTGTAGCGGTTGCAGGTAGTGAATTGAGTGTCGAGGGATGTATGTCATTTTTTTTGGGTGCACACACCATGGCAAACGACAATGTAAGAAGACCTACCGTCCAAAGGAACACATCCCAAATGGTGAAGAGAAGCTGGAGAAGACAAAAAGAGCTCAACACAGCCCGCCACGCGTGACACCTGCGGACAGCGGATGAGTACGTAACATGCTTAGCTTGAAACCTTGAAGCGAACTGCTTTCCGAGTCCTGTCCATTTTTGCCACTATCTCTTGGAATCCCATTTATACCCGCCGTATATCAGCGCTGCTGAACCTGTAATATCTACTCAGTGGCATTGTCACAGCTTCAAGTTCTACCACCAAACTCACAATGGCGCCTAGTTGCCCGTCCGAGAATTTGACTGCCGTCGACCAATCCAGTTTCTGGAGCTCTGGAAATTTGAACTGGGATGAACATCGAATAGGATGGGCGATTGCAGGAGGATGTGCTGTGCTAGTACGTTCATCTTCACTGATTCACATCATCTCGGCTCATTTTGCAATCAATCACGCGCAGACAGTTCTTATTTCAATCGTTTCAGTCTTGCAGCATTGTCGGTAAGAGGTTACCAGCTGCCAAAATATCATTTGGTTATAATTGGTTACCTTAGAAATTATAACAAACCCAACGAGCAGCGTCAAATGTGCGTGCATCACGTTTTCTTCCAGCGCCACCTCTTCACGTTCTGGGTTTTAGTCTGCGAATCCTGTACATGCCACCGGTATATGCTGTTATTTCATTCTTTTCCTATCGATATTTCCGGAGCTACACGTACTATTCACTCATTGAAGTCGGTAAGTCGTCGTAGCGAGCACTGTTATTCGCCAGCGGTCAATCTAACCCGCATCCAATCCTTTCAGCATACGAGGTAATTAATTGCTATGCAATATCATCCACTGTTCCCATGTCTCACACAACATTGCTCAGGCTGTTACCTTGAGTGCCTTCCTGTCCGTGGTTTTACCTTGATTGTATACACGACTTACTTACCTGCGCTTCCTATGCCAGTCTCCTTCTTATCGAATTTGTGGCAGCCACGGCCATAGATCGCGATGCCACGAAGGCAATGGAGCGAAAGGATAAAAGGCCTTTGCCGATTCCTGTGCGTATTTCCCTTGGCATTCGCCATGTACTAGAACGTTAATCTCTCCGCATAGTTTTGCTGTTGGAGATACCGGCCAACGAAAGTATGTTGTCGCTGATACCTTACAAGTGTCTTGCTGATGCCCTTCGTCAGCCATACTTCATGTATACCCTCAAGGTAAGCGGCCTACAGAGTACTTTTACAGATGCTTATTTTTAGTGCAGTGGTCCGTTCTGCAATACGTAATGATCAGACCAGGTAATATCGAATCAGTCTACACATGGTTAGATCTCTTACCCTACGGCAGCCGTGTCTATCGCTGGCATTATCTGCCAATTATACAACGTGCTTTGCGAGTCTGGCCCTTACAGCATATATTTTGCCAACGTTTATCTCGAGGCCATTGATTTCGTCAGCATCAGGTATGTCAATCATGATGGAGGTATGACTTATAACATATCGTGCCGTGGATAGTGTGGCACTTTATGGTCTCATCTTGTTCTATGGGCTCACCAAGGAAGAACTGGAGGGGCGGCGACCACTGGCAAAATTCCTAGCCATCAAGCTCATCGTGATGTTTACCTTTTATCAGTCATTTATCGTGAGTTATATTCGCCTTCCCTGTTATATCATTCACCCTCTGATCGCTTGCAGTTTAGCGCGCTGGAGGGCCGAGTTATCCAAGGTACGTTCTTGTTAGGATTCCGATTTACTCGAGACTGACGCCGACCCCGAAGCCACCCAATACTGGACTGCGACCAATATTGCAGATGGGCTTAATGCGCTGGCCACCTGTATCGAGGTAAGCTATCACGTCGTGATTGCGGTGCTGGAATCTCATTGATCATAACCATACAGATGGTCTTCTTCTCAACGTTCATGATGTGGGCATACACAGCCAACGAGTATAAGGTACCAGGGAACAGGAAGACAAGTATATGGCGGCCATTATGGGATAGGTGCGTCTATGTTCCATAACAGAACCTCTTCATTTCTGATATCCTCTCTAGCGTCAATTACTGTAAGCGCTCCATGATATCCTCCAACATTCTTTCCTAACTGGCTACTAGGGGATTTCATCAAAGAAATAGGTGGCTCGCTCAAGTTCTTCTTTGACTACGCCCGCGGCGCTCCGTCAACTCACTCTTCAAGTCAGAAGGCGGATTTCGGCGAAGCGTTTGGAGTCGGTGGGAGGTCGCACTCAGATGGCGGTAAGTTACCGACCACTTACACGCGCTCTAGTTACGGTGAAGATATCAGGCTAGCCCCATATCCCTACAATGACCCCCACAATGCCGATAGCGCCAGCCCCATCATGTCATGAAATGGGTCAAACTCTGAACCATGCTTTCTTCGTTTGCGGACATCTTCATTATTGACACCTAGCTTTATTTTCTGGCTCTACAATATCATCCACGTTCTTTACTCGTGTATATCTGTACTGTAATCTGGAGGCAAAGAAAGAGTGGAAGCCACAACCCTTGGACTCAGTGTGCGCACGTTGTAAATCATGAGAATTTTCGCCCACTCCGCAGAGACGATGACGGACATGTTATTCATGTCAGGCTTGATCCAGTACAACTGCAAAGTACGGCGAACAAGTCTCAACCTAGACACCTATGTGAATAAATACAATCTGCTGTTCCAATGGAATTTTGGTGCGCAATTTCTTCACTGCCTTGTGCAACGCTACCGCAGCGCGTGTGCAGTCCAATCTCCCTGAATCGTCTACCATATTATCATAAAAAGCGGAAACAAGCTTGCCTGCGACATTATCGTCGACAGACCACATGGAACCTATCACACTGCGAAATCCAGAGAATTGCATCGCCGCAGCAAGATGGATCGCCTCGTCGGGACTCGACGGATGGCCAACGGTAGTATGACAAGCGGATAAGAACACAAATTCGGGCTGCGGATTTTGCAAGTGAGGCCGGATGATGTCCGTGATCGTCAGTGGCCCGTCGCGCATTGCAAAGGAAGACTCGAACGGTTTCTTTGGATTCGGCATGCCATGGCAGGCCAGGTGAACCCATTGATGTCGGCTTAATGCATCGAGTGCTTGCTCCACTGTTGCATCGCTGTCGGCAAGCGACGTGCAAGGCAGGATACGCGCGACACGCTGGGCAACGTCACCGAGCTCAGCAGCGACACGCGGGAGTGGTTTCCCCCTGTCCGGGATTCCTTGCCCAATGGCGACGAATTGCGGGGTGGACGGATCTCGAGCAACTTGTTGTCTCGCCCGAATGAGTGTTGCCAAAGTTGGAGTATAAGATGATATGTAAAAGTGAGACAAATTATGACTCTCCGCACCGTACGGTCCGGCTGCATGAAGAGGCAGTAGCGCAAACTGAGCGGTAGGGCACCACCAGATGCGTGAGCGACGGCGAACTTTTAGCACCCTGAGAGCATCGACGATTGGGGAAACAATACGAGCCCACAACTCGCGCAGGACACCGACGATGTTCTGGTTCTCGAGTTGATTGTCAGAAGAACCAACATTTGCTGTGAGAGACTGGAACTCGGTTGACAACTCCAACACCTCGGCCTGTGTGATGTCAAGTGGGACATGAACAGGATCTTGGGATATCAAAACAATCAGGGCGTCACAGCTGTACTGGCTTGCATTGACAATAATGACTGGACCATCTTCCGCTGCTTTCTGGAGGTCAGAGAAGAGTGGAGGCAGTAGAAAACGAGGAGAATCAGGTAACATGCGGATACGGGAAATGACATCGTCACGTTGTATGGCCACTTGGCGGATTTGCATGGTCCGCTGGTCAGAGGAGACCTCTAACATGTGACGAAGGCGGAAGCTGAGTTCCTTGAACTCTGCCGCCAGAGCTTTGCCAATGTCACCCGATGCGGAAATTTCATCGAGTGGGGTGTGTAAGCGTGCCAACTGCGTCCAAAATACAGCGCGTCCTTGTTCTACCAATTCCACGGCAGTCGTTAAAACACTACCACGAACACTGCATGAGAAAGCATCCATGGCAAGTGATGAAGTGGCCTCCACAACAGCCTCGAAATGACGTGAAGAAGATGACAAACCAGTAATGTGCTGCCAGTCATCAAGGAATTGCAATGCAGTCTGGTATGCAGTTAAAGCTGATCCATGCTTCAGCTGTTCAGCTGAGGTGGTCCATGACTTGGCGGCCCAAAGATCACCATGCAAGACTGCAGCATGGGATACTTGCAAGAGTTGTGCATAAAGGTCGAAGACCTCATCAGAGTCTGATGATAGACCCTTCTGCTGGAATCTGTCTTGGAGACTCAAGGCAAGGTTCTTGAGAGATAAGGATCGATTGGAATGACCTGGGGGATGGACTGCAAGTGCAGCTCGATGGAGGTCAATGGCCTCATCAAGGTCAGCTAGGACATCCTGCTGCTGGAATCTGACTTGGAGGCTTAAGGCAAGGTTGTTGAGAAACAAGGATTGTTCAGAATGACCATGGGGACAGAGTTGAAGTGCAGCTCGATGGAAGTCAATGGCCTCATCTAGGTCAGACAGGACTCCACACTCATCAAATCTGTATTGGAGACTAGTACCAAGGTTGTTGAGAGATGCAGATCGATGAGCATGACCAGGGGGACGGAGTGCAAGTGCAGCTCGTTGGAAGTCAATGGCCTCATCCAGGTCAGATAAGACACCTGACTGCTGGAATTTGGCTTGGAGACTCGAGGCAAGGTTGTTGAGGGAGATGGATCGATTAGAATGATCAGGGGACCAGAGTGTAAATACAATGCGATGAATCTCAATAGCTTCTTCCAGGTCAGACAGGACACCCCGCTGCTGGAATCTGTCTTGGAGACTAAAGGCAAGATTGTTGAGAGAGGTGGGTCGATTATAATGACCAGGGGGAGAGAGTACAAGTGCAGCTCGATAGAGGTCAATGGCCTCATCTAGGTTAGACAGGACACCCTGCTGATAGAATTTGTCTGTGAGACCTGAAGCAAGATTGTTGAGGGAGATGGATCGATCTGAATGACCTGGGGGCTTGAGTGAAGTGCAGGCTCGATGGAGGTCAATGGCCTCATCCAGGTCAGACAGGACACCCTGCTGATGGAATTTGTCTGTGAGACCTGAGGCAAGATTGTTGAGTGAGTTGGATCGATCTGAATGACCCAGGGGACGGAGTGCAAGGGAAGCTCGATAGAGGTCAATGGCCTCATCCAGGTCAGACAGCATGCCTTGTTGCTTGAACCTTGCTTGGAGACTTGAGGCAAGGTTATTCAGAGATAAGGATCGATCAAAATGACCTGGGGGACAGAGTGCAAGGGCAGCTCGATGGAGGTCAATGGCTTCATCAAGGTCACACAGGACACTCTGCTGGCGGAATCTCATTTGGAGACTGTCAGCAAGGTTGTTGAGAGATAAGGATCGATCTGAATGACCTGGGGGATGAAGTGCAAGTGCAGCCCGATGGAGTTCAATGACCTCATCCAGGTCAGATAAGACACCCTGCTGACGGAATTTGTCTTTGAGACTTGAGGCAAGGGTATTGAACAAACTAGATTGAAGACTTGGAGGATAACTGGTGGGAGAGAGTGAAAGTGCAGTTTGACAGAGGTCAATGGCCTCCTCCAGGTCAGATAGGACACTTTGCTGCTGGAATCTGGCTTGAAGAGATGAGGCAAGATTACTGAGATATTTGGATTGATTGGGATGACCAGGGTGACAGAGTGCAAGTGCAGCCCGATGCAGTCCAATGGCCTCATCCAGGTCAGACTTGGAACCCTGCTGCTGGAATCTGTCTCTGAGACTCAAGGCAAGGTTATTGAGACAGGGGGATCGCTTAGAATGACCAGGGAGAAAGAGTGCAAGTGCTGCTCGATGAAAGTTGATGGCCTCCTCTAGGTCAGACAGGACACCCTGCTGCTGGAATCTGGTATGGAGACTCGAGGCAAGGTTGTAGAGATGGAAGGATCGATTGAAATGACCAGGGGGACAAAGCTCAAGTGCAATGTGATGGAGTTCAATAGCCTTATCCAGGTCAGACAGGACACCACACTCATCAAATCTGTCTTTGAGACTCAAGGCAAGGTTGTTCAGAGAAAAGGACAGCTCAGGATGACCTGAAGGACAGAGTGCAAGTGCAGCTTCGTGGAGGTTAATGGCCTCATCCAGGTTAGACAGGACTCCCAGCTGCTGGAATCTGGCTCGTAGATTTGACGCAAGGTTGTTGAGGAGGGTGGATCGATTAGAATGACCAGGGGGAAGGAGTTCAAGTGCCCCTCGATGGAGGTCAATAGCCTCCTCCAGGTCAGATATAACACCCTGCTGCTGGAATCTGTCATAGAGACTTGAGGCAAGGTCCTTGAGTGATGAGGATCGATTGGAATGACCGGGAGGACAGAGGACAAGTGCGTCTCGATGGAGGTCAATGGCCTCATCCAGGTCAGATAGGCTACCTTGCTGCTGGAATCTGACTTGGAGACTGACGGCAAGGCAGTTCAAAGACGAGGATCGATCAGAATGACCAAGGGGACAGAGTGCAAGTGCAGTTCGATGGAAGCCAATGGCCTCATCTAGGTCAGATAGGACACCTAACCGCTGGAATCTGATTCGGAGACTTGTGGCGAGGCTGTTGAGAGCCAATGATCTCAAGATATCAGAACGACCCGGGGGCCAAAGTGCAAGTGCAGCTCGATGAAGGTCAATTGACTCATCCAGGTCAGACTGAACATGCTGCTCCATAAATCTGGCTTGGAGACTGGCAGCGAGGCGGTTCAGAGACAAGGACTGATCATAATGACCAGGGGGATATAGTGGAAGTGCAGCTCGGTGGAGGTTGATAGCTTCGTCCAGGTCAGACAGGACACCATGCTGCTCAAATCTGGCTTGAAGACTCAAGGCAAGGTCGCTGAGAGCGATGAATCGATCAGGATGACCAAGGGGATGGAGTACAAGTGTAGCTCGACGGAGGTCAATCGTCTCATCCATGTCGGATATGGATTGATCAGAACGGCTAGGGAGGCATTCCTGCAAGCCCGCTCGTGACTGCTCGTTATTGTCTGCCATGTAGGGTACGTAGTTAAAGCGAGGCACGCAGGAGCGTCAAGGCAAAGAGCAGAGGTGTGTTAAGAAAGACGAGATTTGAATACGTAGCTCACTGTTCTGTATCTCGTTACTACTGATGAGTACAAAACAGAGTGAGATCGGTGAAAACGCACATAAAGCCAAGCAGAATACTTTGAGAGAGACAATACTGCGAGTTCTGAGGGAGAGCAATATGTTTGAGGACAGTTCTATAGAGCTGTGTCCAGTGTCCAGTGTCGATGAGGTCGATGAACGTTAAGCGCTGGGCGTTCCTCAGACTTGGCCCCTGAGGTCACACAGCATGTTTATTATAAGTTATTGTTTGAATTCGCTGTCATGTATATGAAATAAATTCGACTCTTCGAAAGCCTTTCACACAACTTTCATGTGTTCATTAACATTGAGATCGGTACGTGCGTCGAAATCACTTCTGTACTACTCTAACGCCCTACTAGTCACAACAAGATATCGGTTGTGGCATGGCATCAGGATTCAGGTACGTCAGGTACGGTGATAGAAGGTCATGTATTGAAAACCCCAAACCATCTTCCTCTCAATCGGCCGATCGTGCTAGTAGAGAACTTGAGCGTTTGACGTTGCACTTTTGGATGCTCAGGCCTCAAGTTAGAAGCCCAAACGCTCAAGGTTGAATTGACCAGTTTTGATGGGCTCGATGATCCATCCGATCCATCGTCGAATCAGGGATCAGATCTCAACAGCTGTACCGGGTCGACGACGATGGGTCATCTATTGAATCGATATCTTGATTCTCCGAGGATAGCATGCTGCTGTCGAGAGGGTTAGATGATTTCATAGCGCGGATATGGTGCTTGGACATGGGCAGACTCGAGGCATTGGTGGAATTCGAGTGTGATCATCTCGACGTGCAAAGTGTGATTCTCGCAAGACTCGAAAAAGCTTGTAGTGAAGAATGTCAGCGCAGGGAAACATGCTGAACAGGCAACAGCAGACAGAGTGCACTTATCCCTCGAGGTGAAGCAAGATGCCGGGACCACAACATCAATATTGCATTCGCTCATTTTTCCACAAAAACTACTCGAAACCATCCGCTATTATATGTAACGAATATAATATTCTACTAACAATGCACAAGATCGTCCATATATAATAGCGTCCTAAACAGTCGGCACAATCTTCCGAATGTGAGCTGGCACGAGTGCAGCAGGTAGAGGCGCGATCCTGTCAAGCGGCGCACGTTTCGCAAGCGCCAACAAGGTCAGCCTCAGCTTCTTCGCTATAGGATCATCATCCGCCCGATCCACGTCCATCGCACCGTCGTCGTCTCCAGGCTCTTGCTTCATCCAGTCTTTCTCTAACTTCTGGTCTAGCTCTTCGAGTGCTTTCGCAGTACTCTCCAATGCCTGTTCCAATGCCGTAGGACCCTCGGTGATTCCAAGTTCACCTAAGCCAGCCTTCTCTAGCTCCTCCGGTGTTCGGATCAACGCAGCCATATCCAACTGCTCGTGTTGTAATGCTTGTATCAGACGAAACACGGTCGGCCGGAATGTGAGACTGGCTGCCATTTGCGCTTCCATCGCTGGTGTCAGAGGCTGTTTCAAGACCGAGTGCAGGTACGCTGCAGTGTTGCAGAGCAGCTCGTGCCGGCCACGAGTGACAACGTCAACCAAATGTTGTTCCACGTACCGAGCCACGGACGTGCCAAGGGGGTAATGATGTTCTATCTGGTGCTATGCGTCATGTGAGGGATTGAACGACTTCGGGACAAAGAGTAAGAAGAACTCACAGAAAATTCCTCTGGCGTGCGCACAAACTCTGCTATACTTCTGACGTAGGCAAAGCCGTCTACTCCGCCGTATACCACGTCCCGCAGGTAGTCCCATGCCTCCTCGGCTTTTTCATCCGTCCAGTACTCACTGTCAACCCCCGCCTTCAAGCTTCTCCTGATGGGGCGGTTCTCGATACTGGCTCGTATAGACGTGGCCAGCCCCTCTTGGGAGCATACCGACGCACCTAGCTCTGCTCCTAATGCGGCGAAAGAGCCAAAGTCAGAAGGGAATGGATCTCGGGGGGACCCTTCTGTTGACTGGGGCTCCTCATCCTCTTTGTCTTTTAGTTTTGCCCTCGTAGAGGCATTGCGGACAATTGTCCAGTGCTTGCGCCGTTGTGGGGATGGCGAAGTTGAGGTATTAAGAGTGGCCAATGTTGGAGGGGAACGCATGGTAGGCACATTGACTGGCCCTGGGAAGAGGGGTGGCGCTGGACTAGTTGCCTCAAGGGAAGGGTAGAGTGGAGTAAGTTGAGGCTTAGAGAGTGGTTCAGGCGCTAAGGCGCCCAGTAAAGAAAACGGATCTTCCACTAATCTATCATTAGTTGTGAACGACACGAATAATTAGAAAGTTCGCACTCTCTGTGTAGTCGAGACTACCGTCAGGAAGATGAGGCAGGCCCTCCTTTTCAATTCGTAATCGTTCCTTCTTGGTTCTATAACGCTTGCCTTGACAGGCAGATATCATCAGGAACTTAGCACGATGCGCCTCAGAAAAGGAGTTACCTTTGATTTTCAGTGCAACCATCATTTCAGCCCAATCAGAACCTGGGGGGAATGCTCCGACACCCTCCTTCGAGCCAGGAAGTCGTCCTTCCACATCAAGGGCTTCCGAGATAACCGTTGATGCACCCTTTTTGTAAGGCCCTCGAGG
>LVVM01004992.1:17633-33820 GCA_001882365.1 Rhizopogon vesiculosus | reverse complement strand
GGGCAACTTGACTCCCTTCTATATCTCTCGGAGTTGACGCCGTGACATGATCATGATCGTCGTCTTCATCAACATTCAACGTAGCGTCCTCATCCTGCTCCACATCGATATTCCAATTTGTCTCGTACTCAATAACATGCGCAGATGCCTTGGCGATATGCTCGAGTCCCCAAACTTCGAGGCGGTCGGCTTCCGTGTGATAAATTGAACCAGGAAGATTGAACGTTTTGGCGTTGGTGGTAACTAGGCGGAAGTCTGTCTAGAAAAAAAAGTGTACGGTTCAGCTTATGCTCGTGAAGCACGGTCGGAAAGCGTTCATCCACTCATGCAGGCTACGATGTTCATTCATCCTCTTTGTAAAAAGCATAATTTTCTAAGTAGCAAGACAGCATGCAAGGTGTGGAGTGCATCCAAAAAGAAACAAGAACAGGGTTAAAACACCGAAATGTAATACTCACTGTAAACTCTTCCAATGAACGATACTTCCCCTTTGCAACTTTTGTAGACATAGTCCCAAGATCCATAGGATGTTTAATCACATCTGCATAGCCTGGCACTCGCGCAGGGTCCACAGGGCTTAGGAAAAACGCATAATCATCCTTCCTGCCATCGTACACACCCATCAGCACACCCACAGAACAAAAAAGTGCCACTGTGACAACAAGCCCAGAAAAACTCACTTCTTCAGCTGTACGATCAACTTCGTCAATACTTCCTTCAACGGCTTGAGCTTCATAGGCCGCGGGGCCTTCTTCACTTCTGCATCCTGGGAGAAAGCAAGGTTTTTCAGCTTCGACTTCTTTCCGACTTTTCCGGCCTTGATAGCTTTGAGCGAGGGCAGGACGAGTGTGATCCCAGATCGAACATGTCCGTTTGACTTGTTTTCGACGGTTGATTGTGACGTGGAGGCTCTATCTTCACTTGCTGCAAAAGAATCGCAATCGTCCATGCTCGAACAGCGGGTGAGGTGATTATGTAATGCTGCACGAGATAAGGGACGATGATCTATGAATATTTGTCTGAGACTGTCTCCTAAAAACATCTATCATCTTGGTCCAAATTTTTTGCTGTATTGACGAGTCAAGTCCATGAATAACGGCGTGTTTCCATTTTTTTCATGTCGATTTTGACTGCAAAACTTTCTGTATACAAGGATGCTCACATTTCATTAACGTCCTAAGAGATACTTGAGGCTTCAATTGCATCCTGTCCGCATGGCACTGTGTCAAGGTCCTGGCGTTGACAAAGGACTACAAAGTTTGAACTATTATTAAAAAGTACACGCGCCACATCTTTTCAGCCTACCATTTCATTCGGCAACCATGGGTTCCCTTGACTTCCTTTGTAGTTCATTATTATCGTCATGAGCTTGCAGCAGCCGGTGGCTCAATGAGCGATTTATGGCGAACAAGTATTTCAGGCGAGTTCTCATCTACTGACGGTAAAGATGTTTAGTCTTTTTTCAGTGACTGTATTTTATTTTAAGAGCTGCAAGGTATCTTTGCAGATGATTTTTCCCTTCGTCGTCTTCCATAAGCTACTGGCAGTCGACCAGCAGTCATTATCTGCCAGGTTTCCATGTTCATCACAAGGTAACAACAACTTCCTGCAGCTTTCTGTCTACATATCCTGTTCCTATTCCCACACTGTTGGCTGGACGACCTGGTCAGAGCTCAGAGGTCGCTTGATTGAGGAAAGGCAGATGGCAGACCCTTAAATGAATCCTTTGCTCCGACGGAGGTTTGTATATGTATACGCACCAAATTCCATATCGATTCTCCCATGGCACCAAAGACTTTCAAATGGCGGTCAAGACTGGTTAAGATCGCCGCACATCTACATACAGGCGATGTGTATTTCTTTAAATTTCCAAGGACCAAGACTCCTCGACCACGTTTTTCTTTGTCTACTTGATGTGGTTACCGCGGAATGAGGTGACTTTGTTCATTTGAGATCTCATATCCGAGAGTCTCCGAAACAGCATCAGCTGTCAGTCACCATTTGAAATCGTAGGCTGAACATTTAATATTATTCTTTCTCGAGTCCGCGCATAAGGTGTCCCCCGAACCAAAAACGTGAACGCCGCGGGAAGGGTAGCTGGCAACTCCCGTCCATAGGTTCATCCATCGTGGGGCAGTACTGACAGCTCCTCAGGGCTCTTCAGGGTCGACAGTATATCGCAGGGGAGTCTATGTGGGGATGGTCATTGATTTGCCATCGACGGCGTCCCTGAATGAGTGCGCTCCACACTAGCTGCTCCCGTTTGCTGTTCCACTGGCAGAACGCAGGGCTCACATACGCGATATCAATGTATATGCGTAAGCGACAAGGTTACCCTCGTTATGCGCACCTCTATGACCGTATCAAGTCACACAACCGTGTGGTTCCTAGAGAAAATCACTTATCCTCCCCCCTCTGCAGTTTCTGCAGCGTTGCCAAGTTGTGGTTTCGATAGCTCACATGTCAAAGTGTTGCCACTCATCTGTGGTGGATGACGTTCGCGGTATGTGTGCGAACACCGTCTGTCACGACGAAATCCGTCGGGAGAAGCATACATACTATCTGATAGTACTTTGCAATTTTCCCATGCCGAATGATGCAGGTTGTATCAAATTCAAATCTATAGCACGAACATCCTCATGCTAGAGGACCGTATCTTCTACTATATAGCTAAATATAGGGCAACCTGTGGGTTACCAATTATCACTGGTAGCCGACGAAGTTTTCGAGGTCGTTTCATTAGGCGGTACCTTCACGTTGTTTTTACTTCGGGACGGCTGGCATATAGAAGACTCCTTAATGGACAATTATTTAATCGACTCTATGGCAATTGGGCTATCAATCGACGTCGCGAAGAGGATCTGCAGAACTCGTGCGGTGATCGTGACCGAGCATAATTACGTAAATTAGGTCGCGTGGTGATCACAATTAAGACCTGGTGAAAGCTGTGATGGAAAAATATGACCATGTTTTCGGAATTCCCATGGATGAACGTCACGTTGGGCTTCTGATTGATAGCCACGGAGTTTTAATGATTGATTCTTACGATTTTAGCCTTTAATATAGGGCAAGGTTCCTGAATAAAATATAATAGTTTCTCGGTTACGACCTCCGGCGGACGGAAGAGAGCGGAAGACGAGGGATGTATACCGGCGCCTCTCGGGAAATCTGAATGACACGTAAGAAGGATGATTTTCTGATTTTGGGTGTTATGGGTACAGCAAGTTACTTATTCTCCGGATTACTTCCTTGATCAATATTCCGCTCATTTCTCGCTCAAGTTTGTCAATGTGTTGTTGAAACTTCATCAATATTAACGGCTCACACCTTTTCGTTCATTTAATTTGTTTATTCCATTCCATTTCGCTGGATGTCTAATTCTCTTACTCCGACGACAGTTAATATCCCATCATCACAGTCTCATACGCTCCCTTTGATTCCTTCACGACGCATCCACAACGAGAGTATTCATCCCAAACTTTCCAAATCCACTTCATCTTCTCATTCCCCAACTCACGATACCACCATATACCCCCCAACCACCACACCTTCAAAGAAACGATCACGCAGGAGCCACTCCGACAACATGACTGTGGAGCATGCATCTTCCATCTCCGACACTTCCTCACAAAGTGGAATGGCAGACAATGAGACCGAAGCAGAACGCAGTCAGCAGTCCGAAGTCTCTGCTCCTACTGCTCCTGCTGCTAAGAAGAAACGCACACGCACTCTCACGACTCCTCAACAGTCTGCCGTTTTACATGCCCTCCTCGCAAAGGTATTTCTCTCCACTCACCACCATTATTAACATCATAATATTTATCTAGTCTCGTTTCCCAACAACCGTAATGCGTGAAGAGGTTGGACGTCAGATTGGTCTCAGCGCTCGCAAAGTTCAGGTATTGTAATAGCTTTCTGCGAATATTATACCATGGCTCACATCTCTTAATTCACAGATCTGGTTTCAAGTCAGTTTTTCTCGTATTTGCGTACTTCTCTCATTTAAACTCATATTAATTAACAATAGAACCAACGTCAGAAAGCTAGGCGTCCGCAGAGCGATTCTGCTCCATTGTCTCGTCCACCTCAATTTGGACCATTCCCAAACGTGCCACCGTCAGCTTCTTCCTCCCATACAGCTCCTATGTCGGAATCGGTTTTTCCTGACACCCCAGAACCCAGTGCTTCGCAGACCGCTGTGCCTGAATCGGGCAGGTCGCTTGACCCTGGGCTGTCAGGTCCTGGTATACCTGGCCGGCACATATCACCATATCCATCCTCCGCAGAGGAGTACCCTCGCCACGAGCATGCGACCCCTGAGCCATCCACCTCAATAGCGAATCGCAACTCTCGTGTCGTCCAGGAGTTTCCCAGTCTTACACTACGTGAACCTGCTCCGCGCCTCCTCGCACCTCGCCAATTTCTAATGCACGAGAGCGAGCAGTCCCCTCCCTCCTCGCGAGTGCTCCCACCCATCCACTCTAGTCCCTTAGAGTCACGCATCAGTACTGACCCCTACGTGCCGTCGACATCCTCTTCCCGACTTTCCCACTCATCCCCCAGCATCATGCACCTTCAAGAGCCCGCATCGCACCACACAGAGCACTCCATCTCTGCAACCCTAGGTATATCACCCCCCTTCGCGCTTCAACCACAACCGCAGTGGGATCCGCATAGCTTCATACCATATACACGCCCCGATTTCGCATCGTTCTTGCCGTCGGCCGCACGAGGGAGCATCTCTATCCTTGGAACTCGTGACCGCGTTGTTCCCCACGTCTCGCCAGACTCGGCTCGCAGGATGGAATATTATCCTTCCTCTGGCGAGCGTATTCGCCCGTCGTCTTCTCAGGCGGGTCTATATACCCACCGCGATATGGTCTATTCGTCCCCAGGATTGCCTCCCACGAGAAGCCGCCATCTCCCATCGTCTTCTCTATCGCGTCTTGATGCCCTTCGCAGTCCTCGAGAGTACCCTTCACACCAGCCGTCGTTCACAGGCGACGATGGCATGCACTCAGACGGCGACGAACCCACCCGACACCATTGATAATTCCTGACCCTACTCTGCATGATGCCGATGCCGATGTTGCCTTTGCGCTCGTTTCGATTCACGATTTAAAAATTTCACGCATGATCCATGAAGAAAAAGATGACGAGTTCCTAACAAGCCTGATACTATACGCGTTCTTTACCACACATTAATCCTTCCGTTCGTTCTCCCCGCGCTTTCATTTTCCGTTATTGTTGTCCGAACACCCTTTTAACCCATATCATCTCATGCCCTAATCATCGTCCATAACTACGGAAGCGTCATACTAATCTCAGTACAGCCTTTATAACCACTGTCCTTCTATCACCCGTATGCCGTTCGTTCGTTCCGGTCGCGTGGCGCTTCCCCATCTTCACAGAACTATCTCTCCCTATCAACTATCTTTAGCATCCTTTCATCAATGCATCTAATTCTAGCATACAACACCAAAACCTTATAGTTCTACAGCCACTAATGATTGACACCTGTGTAGATACCAAACTACTACTATTACCCCGCACGATTTTAATGCTAATTCATTTTACCCGGTGCGACTGTCCTGTTCTGAGTAGGCGTCGCCGATCCAGATACATGGAACCTACGTATCATACGTGACAAACCCCATCCGATGGGCCCCCCCAATATCCTTTCATTAAGTTGGGTCCACGGTAACCCACGGTCTGCCACGCCCTCGTCTTCTTCTCCCGTGAACGGCCACTTTACCAAAAATACACTTACGGTTTATGATTCAATCAGACGTGGATTTGCAGCGGCTGTTTTAATTGCCGCAAGGCGAACGCGCAATAAGGCCCGCGTTCGCAGTCTCATCTCCAGCGCCTCAGCATCGCGGGGGTTCGCAGACGGCTGAACGACGGCTGACACTGCTGTCGATGCAGAGCGTGAGCTTGATGCGACCCGCTGCTCTTCTTCGAGTCTATGCAACAGCACCGCCCGCATATCCAGGGAAGACCGCGAGTGTGTTGATGGTGCGGCTACCTTGTTCGTATATGTTGCGACTTCTTGATTGCCACGCAGAAAATGTTCAGCCGCCTCCTCAACACGATTAGGATTAGAGTTGTGCGGCAATGAGATATGGTTTGGGTTTGGGCTTGGTTCTTCGCGAGGGGCGGGCACTTCAGGGGTGATGGAGGGCGGCGATGATGCGCTGATGTGTTCGTCCTTGTTTCTGTCCTTGTCTTCCTCGGTGGTCGGGCGAGTCACGGTGTTTCTAAATAGCATGTCCTCATCGTGGCTTTTAGCGATAGGATCAGCAGGGAAGCTTCGGACTCTTCCGGGAATTTGATTTTCATTTGTTGAAGTACTTTCTCCCGCGAGAGGCGTCGTTGTATGTAAGCAGGGAGGAAGAGAATGAGAATGAGAAGCGGGTAGCATGCTGGTCGGAGGACTCGAGAAGCGCACAAGAAGGCCAGGCATATTATTACCCCCATCATGGTGTTGTTGTGACGGGTGGGGTGGGTATGGCGGAGTATCTTCGGTTTCCCCTGCATCTGTGTGATGCTTGGTTATTCTCGATGATGTATTTCGTGAGAGGTGAGCCTGAACTGATTCTAGTAAAGTTCGAGGGGGACGCCCCCCGACCCTGCTGCGGCGCTTACGCGATGCAGAAGCCATAGGCTCTGGCTGAGCATCATTCATATCAGCGTATACCGAGGCAGGGGCTGGCGCCTTGGATCCGGTGGGAATAATGGCGTGTTTAGAATTGAATTGTACGGGAAGAGGGCTGTGTGTGGGTTTTCCGGAGGTATGTAATTCCGCTATCTGTTGGGGTGTGACGACGCCATTCGGTACAATTTCACCTGATGCACGCGGCGGCGCGCTACTCGACTGATACTCATTCTCACCCCGTAGAGGAGGCGTGTGATCACGCTCCGGCTCCTTTCCTCTCGCCCTCTCGGATTTGTTCACCGACTGCCGCTGAATGTCATCCGGGTGACCATTGTTTGAAATATCTCGACGATCGCTCTCTATGCTGCGAGTCCGCCTGAGCTGTATGGAGCTTGAGAAGAGATCATCTGAGGAGCTGTCTCGGCGATGAACTCTGGAAGGAGATCTTCCGTACTCGGAATGCAGAGTAAAAGACGGAGATCGAGATCGAGAGTGGAGACGGCGGTGATGAGGTGACGGGGAACGAGATCGGGGTTCGTGACGCCAGCGGTTTCTTCTTTCCCGCTCATATGGAGGAAGATCTGCGGAGGTATCATACTGCTAAAATTGAGCATTGATCCCCGTTCCTTCCGAGAGAATGGGTCGTACCTGGACTAGATTGTCATACGTGGATAGGTCACGGCCACTCCGCATGTAACAGTATATTTCTAGGACAAGTGAACGTGTTGAAACAGTGCAATTAAATATCTGCGAGACCACTGACCATGTGCGAAATGTTCGGCGTTCTGGTGCCGCTGGCCCTCGATGTAGGGAGCATCAAGGTCTAGGAACTCGGCGAGAAGCTTGACTGCAGATTCAGCTCGTATGTCGATCGATTTCATGAGAGAAACGGTGAAGGTTGTGAGGAACTGACATCGAAAGATAAGCAATGCAGAGAAGGGGCTTGCCATGCGGTCATACCTCGACATCAAGGTTTGGCCAGACACGCAGTTCACGACGGAGAAAGATGGTGGCTCGACTTATCATATCTGGAGATGCTGCAAACTGAGCTGGGGCAGGGTAAGGACGGTACCGAGTGAAAGAATTGGACGCGACATGCTAACATGTGCGATATAAGTACAGGTGTATAATGCGAACCGGAGCGCATACCTTGGCATAAAGATAATTTTGGTATACCCAACGTCTTTTGGCGATTGCTCGTTCGAGTTGATCAGCTTCATCAACATCGCGACGGTCCCTGCGGCCCCAACGAGCCCTACGTGCACGCCTGGCAGCACTTACACGAGTTTCACCTGTCGGCAAAAGTTGGGGTGACTTGGAGCGTGGTGGTGGCAAATAATGCTTTTGGTAGTCGAACTGCGAGCGTATATGATGGATAAGATATTCACCAATCAGTTGGGAGCACAGAGGGCACTTTTGCGATTGCTCTAAAAACATCGTTATCAATTGGGAGGTTGAATAGTAGGAGCGGGCTCACCTGCCCAAAGGGAAATGCATTCAAAGCAAAACTCATGGGAGCAGGTCGGAATAACAGTTCGGTCTACAAGAGATTGCAGACAAATGACACAGTGATCATGATCGAGGTGCTCATCGTTCTGGTCGTCCGTTAGTCGTGGTGACGGAGACGACTCGAGCTTGATACGCTTGGAGCTAGAAGTAGGACTGGCGCTTGAACTCATTCCAGACAGGTAAAGCACACCGTGGGGGCGTCAGCCATCTTAAACTTTTGGCTGGTCGTAACGCGTGCTACTAGACCCCGTGACTTACTTATATCACGTGACTCATCTTTACTTATTAGTACTTTGTTTAAATTATTGGGGCATGCCATCATGATGAGGCCCATTGACATGACGGCGCTTTGAGTGTCTTCATCCCCCATCATGCGAACCTTCATCCTCTCTGTCTTAGCCCTCCTGACTCTATTGGAGTGTCTAGCAAGTACTAAGTAGTAGACAACTGGAACGAGTCCCCACCACCAGATACTAGACCATCCCTCGAATTCATATGCACCATATGATTTACCTTATGAAGGGCCAAGGCATTCCCCCGCAGGCAAGGGTATACCCACACCCCCAACACTACGTCAGGCGACAGACAGTCACTGCTGGATCGCTTCACAATACTCTACATATCCGAGGCCGACACCTTCGCATCACTCGCCCTATCAGCCTTGTCCCCAGCCGAGCGCTCAATCCCCCACATAAACTACTCCTCTGATACCTTGTGATATTTCGGTGGCGAGGCCTGTTAAATACACCTTTCAGGTTTGCTCTATTCTTCCGCCATTTTTTTCACTCCTTCACCGACTAGCAGCCACCTCGTCCCGTTGTTGCAAAAGCGCCTGACGTAACCGTAGCGCCACCTGTGAATGTAGCACCGCCTGTGACTGGCCCCCACGCAGACCACGAGTCTCTTCGTCTCAAAGCCTGACGTGAAGGAGATTGGATGGCCGAATGCTTTCACCAGAGCAAGGAAGCATTCACCCGCAAACAGAGAAAGCTCGCTAAGGAGCTCGCCCGGAAAAGTCAGGCACATAGGGAAAACATGGTGCTTCTCGACAAGGAAGCAAGCGCGAAGATATTTCAAGGTATGAAATTAGTGAATGGAGCATGTATACTTCACCAAGTTAACTCTTACCTCGTACAGAGAATAACCAGGTTTGTTGTGCCCATATGCGGGCGATGCTGTCTGACCCTTTTCTCAGAGATGCAGACCCGGCGCAGTCGATCTTCACGGACTCTATGTTACAGAAGCCGAGTTCTACTTCAAGAGAGCTGTACAACAGGTTCGGGAGCGTGGAGAATCATCACTTCGTGTGATCGTAGGTGAGGAATGGCACATCCTAACTCAGAGACAGCGCTCGCTGATAACCAAACTGCTCAGGCAAGGACTACTACGATGGCAACAACCCGAAGATCAAACCTGCACCCCATATAGTAACGCCTTCCATTCTCCAGCAACCCTTGCCGCCATGTCCTACTCATACTTACTTTCCGCCCTGACGGTTCATCACAAGTCAGCCCAAGATACTCGGACCCCGATATCACATCCCCCATCTCATCATCCGTGTTGAAGGGGAGTGAAACGCCAAGTTCTCCCGTAAACGTCTTACACTCCCAAACGTCGTCCATGAATATCACCGCAGGTACGCCAGGGCACTCCACCCGACTTTGACAAATGGCAAGTCCTTCCTATCCTTCCTATCATCTCCCCACACCGTGCCTCTCCTCATTCCCTATCAATTTGAACTGACCGCTTTCCATTTGCAGTTGGTCATACATCACAGAGCACAACGCCCAACTATGAGATGAATACAACCAGATCCACCGTGATCTAGCCCCCTTCTGAGTCTGGGGTATCGAGCCTACGCTATTCCAGGCCGTCCAGTGTGATTGGGATGGTCATGTCCATTCCGACACGCTCGCAATGTCACCCCTTCCGGGTTGTTTTATATTGCGAATGATACGCTGCCTGATGACGAGCATGAGAGATGGAGATCACTCAATGGCGCATATCTGATATTGCAGTTGATGAGGGAGGAGTTGCCTCTCTTTAGGGCCGTGTTTAGTCCACATTGATAATCCCAGTGTGTTTCGAAGGTTGTGACGGACGAAATAAGGAGCAAGTCAGGCAAATGTACGTTTTTACCATACATCCGTGTCGCACCTGTGCTCGTGGACATCTGATGTCGAAGGTGAGAGTGGTGAGGAAGGGATGTGGCAGAGGATAGAGGACGAGGCTGCTTTGGAGGGGGATGAATACGGGGATGGACTATTCGGAGGGTAGGCCGTGAGGATGGGCGAGTGTGAGAGTGAAGAATGCGAAGAAGATGAGGCTGAACCATGCTATGCTTTACATCGCATTTGCGGGGAGGATTGGGGGAGAAAGATGAGTGTGGGGAAGCATGCAAGTACAAGTATGTGCTTGATGTGAGTTCATCACTATCCAGTCTCCATGCAAACTAAGACTCAAATCCCCACAGGTTCGCAGGCCACCTTGTCCCCTAAGTATCCTTCCAAAATAACTACAAGATGTCTAATTTCGGTACGTTGTAGCCTATGCGAACCTCCAGCTATTGACGTTCGCAATAGGCATGTTCCTCTTGTGAAAACTCAAGGAAGCAATACCTCAACGTGACCAACATATTTCTGACCTTGCAGACTTCGAGGAGGCTATACCAGCTAAGAGCCTTACTACTTGGCGCGTGATGGTTGAGGGTTGGCTCAGACCTATGTGACGCCCTCATGTTCTTCCGTGGCGATCTCATGGGCCAAGGAGTGCATGAGGAGTTGGCGGCAAAGGTTGAGGGAGTGGGCGGAGTGGAATTTGACATTTCAGAGAGCAGAGGATATGGTTCCTTATTTGTTCAAGTGTGTCTACGACTTGCCTGCGGTTATGGTTGGGTGTGGTGGCTTTTCATATCCAAATCCAATCCATTTCGGGGGAAGGTGTATTTATTATAGCACGGCATAGTATTATATCATACTGGTTTAGATTCTGCACTGAGCTGTTTGTTGGAATTCATTCTGACATTTCCATCTACATATGCTCAATTCAATTGTGCCTGGTGATCCAGTGTGCAGCTTCGTAGCAAACTGCCTTATATCCTTTGCATCATCCATCCAACTTGTGACATGATCTGATGCCCCAAGACAATCTAAACACTGCAATCACATTACAATCAAGTCAAATGAACAATTACAAAGAACTTCATAAAGGGAAACCAGACTCCTTGCCACAACTTCCAGGACTTCCTTATTCCTCGAAGACCTTGGCTAAATGAGAACCAATAAGATCAAAGTTTAACTCCAAGATAAATGAGACTCACACATGCGGTTCTGCAAAATGATATCAATGATCATCCTGCATAACTTGTCCTCATCTCCATCATCTTGACGAAGAATATCTTTCACAGCCTTTTCCACCACTGCTGCAGTCTTTGTCTTATTGTATTCAGCAGCAGCCAATTCCACAACCTTTCCCGGCTCCTGATTGCCCTGCTGTGACAAAAAGAAGGAATATTCAATAATAAGGATGATAGCTGGCAGCCTTCTGTTAATGACATTTTGGATGGAAGTGAAGAGTTTAACCAATGCCAAATTGTATAGTTGGTGCCAGTGTGTTGAATGACCAATTGTGCTATCATAGTATATTTTAACATTCTCCATCTGAATGTAAGCAAGGGGAGAGAACATACTGGGGGTTGATAACCATGCACATTCACATCACTCCTTCCCATGGTCTCAATGCCCTAAACACAAAACTCAAAGGGCATCACATGGAGACTGGGAACAACATACAGTCTATAGGAAGTAGTGATGTCTGGTATAAGCATAACAGATAACTGCATGGGTGAAAATTGACATACAACCTAAGGGGTAGATCAGTGATAGCTATGCAAAAGGTGAAAGGACACACAAGCTATAGAAATTGCAGAACATAAAGATCACTATAAATGGAGCTCATGAAATTCCAGCATCATAGAACATACATCCTAAAGCAATATTAAAATACAAGTTAAAATTGAATTGAATTGAATGAAGGATTGGAGGACTTGCAGACTGTGTAGGAAACAATTATCATGATTGCAGGTTAGTCACACACTAACAGAGTACCAGAAAAATTATATCACTAACATCCTATAAGTGCATACATGGAAATCAAAATATGAGAAAAATATCCAAGAAGTAAATAAGATTATTCAACCAGCTGCCAAAAGATTCACCACAAAAGGGTTAGATAATGTTCAAATTAATCATAGTTCTAAGCACCATAAGAGAACATACCTCCTGTCAAGGCAAGAATGGTGCAAGGGTAATAAGACTATCAGCTTCATTCCAGCTTCAGCCACCATGAGAGACCTTACCTCCTGTCAAAGTAAGAATGGTGCAAGAACATTAAGACTGTCAGCTTCATTCAAGCTCCAGCCACTATGACAGAACTTACCAACTATCAAGGCAAGAATGGTGGAAGGGCATCAAGACTGTCAGCTTCATTCTAGCTCCAGCCACATTGAGAGAACTTACCTGCTGTCAAGGAAAGAATGGTGCAAGGGCATAAAGACTGTTAGCTTCATTTCAGCTCTAGCCACCAGGAGAGAACTTACAAACTGTGAAGGCAAGAGTGGTGCAAGGGTATTAAGACTGTGAGCTTCATTCTAGCTACAGTCACTATAAAAGAACTTACTGCCTATCAAGGCAAGGATAGTGCAAGGGCATCAAAGACTATCAGCATTATTCCAGCTCTAGCCATCATGAGAGAACTTACTCACTGTCAAGGCAAAAATGGTGCAAGGGTATCAAGACTGTCAGCTTCAGTCCAGCTCCAGCCACCATGAGAGAACTTACCTGCTGTTAAGGCAAGAATGGTGCAAGGGCATCAAGGCTGTCAGCTTTATTCCAGCTACAGCCACCATGAGATAACTTACCTCCTATCAAGACAAGAATGGTGCAAGAGCATCAAGACTATTATTAGCTTCATTCCAACTTCAGCCACTATTAGAGAGCTTACTGCCTGCCAAGGCAACAATATTGTAAGAGCATCAAGATTATTAGCTTCATTTCAGCTCCAGCCACCATAAGAGAACTTACTGCCTATTAAGGCAAGAATGGTATAAGGGCATCAGGACTGTTAGCTTCATTCCAGCTTTAGCCATGATAAGAGACCTTACCTGCTGTCAATGCAAGAATAGTGCAAGGGTATAAAAACTGTCAGTTTTTTCTAGCTCTAGCCACCATGAGAGAACTTACCAACTGTCAAGGCAAGAATGGTGCAAGAGCAACAAAACTGTCAGCTTTATTCTGGTTACTCCCACCATGATGGAACTAACCACCTGTCAAGGCAACAATATTGCAAGAGCACGAAGACCATCAGTTTCATTCCAGCCCCAGCCATCAAGAGAGAACTTACTGCCTGTTAAGGCAAGAATGGTGCAAGGGCATCAAGACTGTCAGTTTTATTCCATCTCCACTCATAATAATAGAACTTACTTGCTATCAATGCAAGAATGGTGCAAAGGCATCAAAACTGTCAGCTTCATTCCAGCTCTAGTCATGATAAGAGAACTTACTTTCTGTCAATGCAGGAATGATACAATGGCATCAAGATTGTCAGCTTCATTCAAGCTCCAGCCACTATGAGGTAACTCACACTCTGTCAAGGTAAAAATGGTGCAAGAGCATTAAGATCATTAGCTTCGTTCTGGCTCCAGTCACCATGAGAGAACTTACTGCCTGTCAAGGCAAGAATGGTGCAAGGGCAGCAAGAGTGTCAGCTTCATTCCAGCTCCAGCTATGATGAGAGAACTTACCCTCTGTCAAGACAAGGATGGTGCAAAGGCATCAAGTCTGTCAGCTGTATTTCAGCTTCAGCTACTATGAGAGAACTTACCTCCTTTCAATGCAAGAGTGGTATGGGGGCATGAAAACTGTCAGCTTCATTTTGGCTCCAGCCACCATGAAAGAACTTACAAACTATTAAGACAAGAATAGTGCAAGAGCATCTTCATTCCAGCTTTAATCATTATGAGAGAACTTACCAACTGTCAAGGCAAGAATGGTGCAAGGGCATCAAGACTATCAGCTTCATTCCAGCTCCAGCCACCATTAGAGAACTTACATGCTGTTAAGGCAAGAATGGTGCAAGTGCATCAAGACTGTTAGCTTTATTCCAATTCCTTCCACCATTAGAGAACTTACATCCTGTCAAGGCAAGAATGGTGCAAAGGCATCAAGACTGTGAATTTTATTCCAGCTCCAGCTACCATGAGAGGACTTACCTCCTGTAATGCAAGAATCATGCAAGGGCATCAAGTCTATCAACTTCATTCCAAGTCCAGCCATGATGAGAAAACTTACTGCCTATCAAGGCAAGAATCATGCAAGGGCATCAAGATTGTCAGCTTTATTCCAACTACAGCCACCATGAGAGAGCATACCTCCTGTCAATGCAACAATGTTCCAAGAGCATTAATACTGTCAGCTTCAATCCAGCCTCAGCCACAATGAGAGAACTTACCCGCTGTCAAGGCAGGAGTGGTGCAAGGACATCAACACTGTCAGCTTCATTCCAGATCCAGCCATGATGAGAGAATTTACCTGCTGTCAATGCAAGAATGATGCAAGGGCATCAAGACTGTGAGCTTCATTCCAGCTTCAGCCACCATGAGAGAACCTACCTTCTGTCAAGGCAAGAATAGTGCAAGGGCATCAAAACTATCAACTTCATTGCAGCTTCAGTTATCATGAGATAACTTACTGCCTGTCAAAGCAAGAATAGTGAAAGAGGATCAAGGCTGTCAGCTTCATTCCAGCTCCAGCTATGATGAGAAATCTTACTTGCTGTCAATGAAAGAATTGTGCAAGGGAATCAAGACTATCAGCTTCATTCCAGCTCCAGCCACCATAAGATAACTTACTTCCTGTCAAGGCAAGAATGGTGCAAGGTGATCAAGACAGTCAGCTTGATTCCAGTTCCAGCCACCATGAGAGAACTTACAACCTGTCAATACAAGAATGGTGCAAGGACATCAAGATGGTCAGCTTCAGTCCAGCTCCAGCCACTATGAGAGAACTTACCCACTGTCAAGGCAAGAATAGTGCAAGGGCATCAAGACTATCAGCTTCATTTCAGCTCCAGCCACCAAGAGAGAACTCACCACCTGTCAATACAAGCATGATGCAAGGGAATCAATACTATCAGTTTCAATCCAGCCCCAGCCACCATGAGAGAACTTACCAACTGTCAAGGCAAGGATGGTGCAAGAGCATTAAGACTGTCAGCTTCATTCCAGCTCCATCCACCATGAGATAACTCACACCCTATCAAGCCAAGAATGGTGCAAGGTGATCAAGACTGTCACCTTCATACCAGCTTCAGCCACCATGAGAGAACTTACCTCCTGTCAATGGAAGAATAGTGCAAGGGCATCAAGATTATCAGCCTCATTCCAGCTCCAGCCACCATAAGAGAACTTACCTGCTGTCAAGGCAAGAATGATGCAAGGGGATCAAGACTATCAGCTTCATTCCAGCTCCAGCCATCATGAGAGAACTTACCTCCTATCAAGGCAAGAATGGTGTCAGGGCATCAAGATTATAAGCTCCATTCTAGCTCCAGCCACCATGAGAGGACTTACTGCCTGTCCAGGCAAGAATGATGTTGCAAGGGCATCAAGACTGTCAGGTGTCTCCAGCTATAGCCACCATGAGAGAACTTACTGCCTGTCAAGGCAAGAATGGTGCAAGGACATCAAGAATGTCAGCTTCATTCCAGCTCCAGCTATAATGAGAAAACTTACCTGCTGTCAATGCAAGAATTGTACAAGGGCATCAAGACTGTCAGCTTCGTTGCAGATCCAGCCACGATGAGAGAACTTACCATCTGTTAAGGCAACAATGGCATAAGGGCATCAAGATTGTCAGCTTCATTCCAGCTCCAGCCATGATGTGAGAACTTACAAACTGTCAAGGCAAGAATGGTGTAAGGGCATCAACTTGCTGTCAGCTTCATTCCAGCCCCAGCCACCACA
>LVVM01004992.1:0-12913 GCA_001882365.1 Rhizopogon vesiculosus | reverse complement strand
TTACCCTGGTCATTAGCAATGATCTCAACACGATCGTTCTGCCAGATATCGATACAGCTAGATAAACTTAGTTGAGTAGAATAATCGAAATACACGATTGTCGGAAGGGCGATTGTGAGCATGTGCTTGGGCACCTGAGGACACTGGAGGGCCGACAGGGTAAATGGGAGGGCAGATGGAGCGTGTAGTTGGTGCTACTGGGGAGTGGGATTGGGTAGTAGGTTAAAATAGCGAAAGAAATCATCGAGCACTCACCAGAAAACACATCAACTCATTGTCTACTCTTCCACTGCATCCTTCCTCCCCTCTCCTTAAAGAAAATCGTCATTTATGATAGTATTACCAAACAGTATACCGCAGCCAAACCAGCACGCTAGCGTCGTATGCATAAACCCTTGTAGTTCACTTGTGCGCCCACAGCCTGACAAAAAAACCACACGTAAACACGTCGCATCTCTGTTCAGTCATCAGTCAACGTAGGTTATAAAGTAGACGAGAATCGTCGCACCTGGGCATCTGTGACAAGGTTCTCTAAAAGCTCTTTGAAGGTCTCATACCCTTCTTGCTCCTGGTAGCCTGTCTTTCTCCATTAGGCTACCGTTTCGCCGTGGAATATGAGGATATGGAAAAAGGTGTCAAGGAGGAGAATGACGTCGGGTTTCATAGAGACACTGTTAAGCAAGACAGGCGAGGGCTCAACATCGAACGTGTACCGCATGAGAGTGGGTTGTATCATGATCAACGAGTTGTTGACGTCTTCCTCGTTGAGGATGTCTATCATGTTGCCCCTTCAGCACCCCTACATACCATCGCGCAGCAGCCGGTATATATCTGCAGAACGCGGTCTCGTCAGGACATTTATTAAATACCTGCAGGAATTGACTTCTCCGGAGATGGAACATAAACTGCGGATAAATGCTGAAGTTGTCCGTCAGCCTGAAGTTCATAGACGGATGTAGCATGCGGTCAAGCCAGGGCAAAATGTCCGGAGAGTCGTCTATTTCGACCTTGAATACCGTTATCCTTACCACAAGGACAGCGGCGGCTTCTTGGTCAAAGGAAAAAGTAATGCTCGGGGAGTTCGGTTCTGCAAAGTTTCGAGCAATTGTCCTGACGTGCAAACGCATCTGCCCAGATTTGATAATTGGCGACGAATTGGATGAGACCCCGTGACCCAGGAGAAAGAGGTTGACCCGCAGGAGTAACCACCTCGAAGTAAATAGCAGCAGATGTCCGGGGATGATGGAGTTGATTCTTCACGCCGATGCGGAGTGGGACTAAGCATTGAGCAATGCCGCGAAAGAGTTGCCGGCATTGAAAATGGACTTAGACGACCGACGCGAAAACGGTTCAAGTTGATACTCGTATTCATCCCACGTCTCCTCTTCTTAAGTTAGTTCAGCCCGCCTTTTAGGCAGGGTAATCGTTGCGTAAGTATAGTGACTAGGAACTTGGTCGGCAGGAAGCTTGTTACAATGAATCCAGTAGAATACAAACGACGGGCGCTGATACGCACATACACAGTTGGAATGAGTACAAGCAAACCATCACAGAAGTTGATTAGTTCCTGGAGATTGATATGCGCACAGGTGAATCTGGATCCTCTCTTGTTCAGTGGAAGGACCCGAGCTGAGGCGGAGACGTTTGATGTTGAAAACATCCCGTTTCGTCCTTTTTGATGCGACCCGCCTTTGTTAGGCTTAGTCTTGTCCTTATTCCAACTTGCTTCGCTTCATGATAGACTGACAAGTCAGCACTGTATTCCAGAATCCACGCCTTATATGAACTCAAAGCAATAAATTTCGCCTTGTTTACTCGACTACAAGCATTCTCTGAAAACACTGGACAGTGACGGAGGTTTACTTGTCTTTTCAGGTGGCGACTCAGGGCACGCCATGAGGCTCGTGTGAGGCATAGCGTTGACGTGACGGCGCTTTGGTCACAGCGCTAAAATATGGTTCTTGTCTTCATCCCCTCATCATGCAGACCTTCATTCTCTCTGTCCTGGCCCTCCTGACACTATTGGAGTGTCTAGCTTGGTTTGCGCGCAAAGTAGACAGCTGGGACGAGTCCCCACCACCAGATACTGGACCATCCTCGAATTCATATGCACCATCTGATTCGCCTTATGAAGGCATTCTCCCCCATGCAAGGGTACACCCATACCCCCAACTCTCGCCACCGCGTCCAACAGACAGTCACTATCGAGTCACTTCACAATACTCTGCATATCCGAGTCCGACACCTTCGCATCACTCGCCCTATCAGCCTCGTCCCCAGCTGAGCACCCAATCCCCTACACAAACCACTCCTCTAATATCTCGTGATATTTCGGTGGCGAGGCCTGTTCGATATACCCTTCAGGTTTGCTCTATTCATCTACTATTTTTTCACTTCTTCAATGACTAGCAGCCACCTCGTCCCGCTATTGCAAGAGTGCCTGATGTAACTGTAGCACCTCCAGCAGACAGTCACTACCGGATCACTTCACAATACTCTGCAAATCCGAGCCCGGCACCTTCGAATCACTCGCCCTATCAACCTCTTCACCAACCGAGCACTCAATCCCTTACACAAACCACTCCTCTGATACCTCGTGATGTTTCGGTGGCGAGGCTTGTTGATTACACCTTTCAGGTTTGTTCTATTCATTCACCGTTTTTTTTTTTTCATTTCTTCAACGACTAGCAGCCACCTCGTCCCGCTATTGCAAAAGCGCCTGACGTAACTATAGCGCCACCCACGAATATAGCGCTACCCGCGAATGTAGCGCCGCCTGTGAATGTAGCGCCGCCTGTGCATGTAGCGCCACCTGTGAATGTAGTGCCGTCTGTGAATGCAGCGCCGCCTGTAAATGTAGCGCCGCCCGTGACTGGCCCCCATGAAGACCATGAGTCTCTTCGTCTCAAAGCCCGACGTGAAGGAGATCGGATGGCCGAATACTTTCACCAGAGCAAGGAAGCATTCACCCGCAAACAGAGAAGGCTCGCTAAGGAGCTTGCCCGGAAAAGTCAGGCGCACAAGGAAAACATGGTGCGTTTCGACAAGGAAGCAAGCGCGAAGATATTTCAAGGTATGAAATTAGCGAATGGAGCATGTATAATCCACCAAGTTAATTCTTACCTCGTACAGAGAATAACCAGGTTTGTTGTGCCCACATACGGGCGACGCTGTCTGACCCTTTTCTCAGAGAAGCAGACCTAACACAGTCGATCTTCACGGACTCTATGTTACAGAAGCAGAGTTCTACTTCGAGAGAGCTGTACAACAGGTTCGAGAGCGTGGAGAATCGTCACTTCGTGTGATCGTAGGTGAGAAACGGCACATCCTAACCCAGAGGCAGAACGCTCGCTGATAGTGGAATTGCTTAGGCAAGGGGAATCACTCCGATGACAATATCCCGAAGATCAAACCTGCAATCCAGACTCTTGGGAAAAAGTACGTGTATCAAGGTATGCGTCTCCATAAGTTGATTTTGATCATGGATGTTGCGCAGTTTGGGAATGACTGTCAATGTCGATCCGACGAACGATGGCTGCCTTATTGTGACCAAATTCAACTCCTGAAGCCACCATATAAGAAGTTTCTTGTGATGGCATGTGTCAATTCGTGCAAATAGTGGTTTTTCTTGGATGTTGCGTATGTTTTCCTTTCCTTTCACCCAGTATGTACTGGCATACTGTGTACGGTATTGCATGATAGTCAAGTGTAGGCCCGTGACCAGCCTTATATGTCGAGCTTTGACGTATAGACAACTCAATTGAATTCTTCGGAATTCATGCGCACCTATAGGCAGGTCACGAGTCTAGACGAAGACGAGCAAATGTCTTGTACTGTACATGTCGAGCGTTCAAAGGCGGGGGGATATATTACGGATTTGGCCTGGAGGATCTGTGAGAGTGATAGTAGAAAGACACTTGTTTGCAGCTGAACAGCCTGGACGCGAATGAGTTCCTTGCAAGTAACCTGCCTACTACATAACTTGAGACTTGGAAGAAAGTTGTAACGACAGCCTCAAATCTAAAATATTCAAACTACAGCAAAGCACCGGTATCTACTACTTGTAATACAAAATACGATGGAACACAATGGGATAACAGTGACCCAACCTAGATCCCATTCAGGGTATGAGGCGTAAATAGTCCATGCTAGTCGATGCCAGTCTAAGAGTGAGACGCCACCACGATCAATATCACTCCTGTACAGCCGCGCCCCTGGGTCCTATCCATCCTGTAGCCATAGAGTTGGAGTCAGGGTTACACAGAATGTGATCTCGTAGGAAGGTGCATCCTTGGGAGACTGAAAGGTATTATTCTTGGCATCCCTCCCTCTCCTGTCGCTGATCCAGTTTCTCAGGAGCAGAAAGTCAACGACGAGAGCATGGGTGAGTGTTAAAAATATCAAGGACAAAAGAGAACTGCCACGGCCATACGTAGCTGCCAATCCCACAGTGTGGACGTTTTCCGCTGAGTCTACAAAAAGAATGCAAGAGAAACAGTGCTCTCGTGGACAACGTCAACGAGTATGGGATCATGAACGGCATCATTATAAATATTCTGCTGCAGAGAGAGTACCATAGTAATAAGTATGGGGAGAAAGCGCACAACGACAAAGGTGACTCGCCCGGCCATTTACTATTGAGGGTCTGTTGACGAATGAGGAGAAGATGATAAGTTGCACAAGGACAAATGTCCCGGTCTTGGTACGCATGCCAGCTGGTCACCTATCCCAGAAGTATAGAGTGAGTATGTATTCGCATTTCTCACCAATCGCAACTTGACCTTATCATAATTCAGACTGCAGTACGCATGAGAGCACGAGAAGCTTGATTCAGTGCCAATTGACTTTCAAATTTCAACAGCAGCGAAAGTGCTTAGTTTGTTCATGTTCCGACGTCTCCGCATCATGATCTACTAGTACTCCGCCAAGCACCATTAGATCATTCTATTGTTTGAACTCTCAGCTTGAGGTGTTGCACTAATGCCTATGTCATGGTCCATAGGTGCCACTTTGGGGTATGTACCCTTGACTCGCATTCTATGCAGAGGCTGAGGTCTACTTTTCAATAATCCTGTAGTTGGTGGAGCACTAGAGCACCCTGAAGATCATTTTCCTAATGTTTTCCGTGGTGAATTTTGGTCGCAGTTCCCATACCTCCTGCCCTGCGCTATCGCTGCAGCATTTGCGATGATTTATTTCCCGGCGATTTTCTTATTCCTAAATGAGGTGAGCAGAAACAGTCTACAGCAACACCTTTGACTGACGACTTGCTAGACTCTTCCTAGAAAGCGGATGAAAGAGAGATCCACGGCTCTTGCTCACGAAGCTCTCGACGTCCCTGAGAATACTATAGAGGACGCACCCGTGCCAATGCGGTTGCTCTTCGTGCCATCCGTACTGATCCCGGTTTCCAACTATCCCTGCCTGGCCATACTAGACACTGGGTTGGATCTTTCGGCATTATCAACGGTATCTTGCAAACAATTATTTTCGCACCGCTGGTACACACTTTTCAATTTAGCATCGCGTGTTTTATTCATATCCTATCTCTTCCTCCGATCGCCAACATCATTGCGCGCCAATATGGAATCAACTGGCTTGTCTATTCGTCACTCACGTGTTCGCTGATACTAACTGTTTTAATGAGTACGGCGTTCAGTGAGCTGGATTATGTGTGGTCCTTGCGCTACTTTAACTAATTTAATTTGTAGGTTCTATCTTGATCCATATCACTGCAGCAGCTCCAAACAGGCGATCCTTAGGAGGGACCGATGGTCTTGCGCAAACGACAACATCCATTGTCCGAGCTTTTGGCCCTGCCGCGTCCACCTCGATATTTGCCTACTCACTTCAGCATAAACTCATGGGTGGTTACGCCGTCTATGTCGTCCTTGTGCCTATGAGCGTCTTCTATCTGATGACATCCATCAAACTCCCGGAAAGCGCTGAAAAAGAGGTGTGATTTGCGGCGCCATACCATGATTGATTCATACCACACTCTTCATACCACGCCCGCCGGACAAAGTTTACTTTCGGTTATCACGACAGCAAAATAGCACATGATGTAAATACTACTAAATTCCCCGTCATGAAGATACGTTTTTGTACACATCTATATAGAAAGTTCGTGTGGTGATCCATCTGTACCGTTTAACACCATATACTGCTATGCGCTTGTGATGGTAAGTATTTGTTCCCCTAAGTCCATAATTCGTTAATTCATATTGATTTACAGACCGCTTGCATGGTAAGTGAATTATTGCCTCGCAGGTATCAAAAACGTATTATCGTCATGTTTCAGAAATTTCCGGCTACGAGGCATGTCCAGTATGCTCCTCATGATGTCGATTCTCTCCGACTCTGTGAAGTACTGCGCCACGGCATGAATTCGCGGTATGCATTGCAGCATCACATGTAGTGGCCATGGTTCTCTTACAACTTTGTTCTGGCTGACCTTGCCTTCGATTACAGGGTGAGTCAGAGAGGACGCTGGATCACTATTGGTCGTCGACAGCGGTACAGAAGCTATTGTCTGCATTCAATCCCCGACGGGCCGCCCACCTATAGGTATGGTCTGTACAGTATGAAACGTAACGCGTACTCTGTCGGGATAATGTCGGGCAAAGATCGGCGCCGAGTGGTAACCTTTGTCATGCTATCCCAAGCTCTTGCGCCAAGATCTGGAGACCCTGTATTATCTCATTGGGCACAGGATATGTGAAAAGATCGAGGAGCATAGGCTCACCAGGTGTTTAGTATAGGAACGTGCGATTGCAAATGAACCAATAGCGATCCAAAGTCCCGGATGTCCAGAAGGTCGATATACCTGATTTAATTCTCCCTCTGCGTCAAGACCCATTACGACAGGAGGAAGCTGTTCTGTAATCGTATCCCCAAGAAGAGCTCTGATGGTGCTCATGATAGGTTCGTTTCCTGTACTGCAAACATGATAACTATGTGAGAAAGGTAAATGAGGACGAAGTCAAACCATACGCTAGGACAATAACATCGGCTAAGAGCTTGGAGCCATCTTTGAATGCGATCCCTTCTTCATCAAAGTGACTGATGTCTTGACCTTGCTTGACCTACCCCGTCGAAACTGTCGGCTGGGACCTCGGATAATGAAAACAGTTTTCTTACCTTGACTCTGCCTTCGACAATCAGCCTCCCATAGCCAACATCAAGCACTGCAAGACATTCGAAAAGTTATCCATCTCAGAAAAATAAAATCGCACTAGTTCCTGATCCAGTGCGTTCCAACAAAAATCCTAGGATTCCAACCTCGCCACCACCGGGAGAATACTCCCAAGTTAAATTGAATCCAGCTTTGCGCAAACCCTCGTGGAGTTCCTTGTCAAGCATTTTCAAGTACTGTGTACCGCCTAATTTCATGCGCTGAAGAGAAATGGCTAGAGGCATCGAATTGTTGCGGAAATCTAGTTCATCGATAGGGATCTTGTCTGAGAAAGTCAAGTCGTAGAAGGATTTCTCCCCAGCTGCTAAGGACACATGGCAAGTAGCGCCTCGTTGGACAATAGTTACCTTTTTTCTCGTGAAATATAGGCTATGAGCTGTTTGAAAACGTGCACATACCTCAGCGGCACCATGGGCTACAAAATCTTCACATATGTCACCACTAGCGTTGCCCTAGTGATCTTGTAAGCACTACAAGAAACCAATGCAGACACAGGACTTACCGCGCCGACAACGACAACACGTTTGCCTCTGAACTGCTCTGCATCTCTATGGAAATCGGAATGATACAGAGTTCCTTGAAAGTCGTTCACTCCATTCCAAGTCGGAATACGAGGCCTCCCATATCCTGTGGCAAGTACCAGGTGCTTTGGGCGGAGGATTACTTTGCAATTTCCACGCTCAACTTCGACGGTCCATCTTGCGGAAAATGAGTCATACACTGGATTTGGTGCAACGGTACTCGAGAGCCAGATGCATAATTCCTGATCGATAGCGTATGACTCCAGGAAATTGGCAAATTTCCCCTTAGGAATGTATTTCGGGAAGTTTGTCCTGGAATTACTGAGATATGCAATACCTTTGAACTGACGAAGGCACCTACGGAAAGGGACTGTAAAGTACTGTGTATAAATTAGCCATAAGCTCGCAGAAGGAGATGGTAAGTCATACTGGAGCATAGATATGCGGGAGTATGCAGCGTAAGGTTCGGGTACCTGTGTTTATTTTCTAGCGGAGAAAGATATTATCGCAAGTACTTCCGCATACCGTTGTCGCCAGGAGTCTCCAACACGCGCGTTTCTCTCGATTACCAGGGCACGGATTCCCAACTTCCCTAAGCGCGCTGCGCACATAAGCCCATTTTGTCCTCCACCAACTTTATGACTTGTCAGGTCGTGGCAAGTAATAAGAGGAACTACGCACCAATCAAAACCGTGGGGTCTGCCTCTGTATCCCGGAACTTTGCGTCAACATAATCATCCCAAGTCATTTTGTGACTCTCGTGTGGGCCGTATCGATCTACGGCAGATTCCTCATGCCCGACTAGGTCCTGCATATTTGTGAAAAGCGTAAAAGCCTTCCAGTTTCCATCAACATCTTGCGTAATACGGAATAATCCTCGCCCATGTGCAGCCGGTTTGGTGATGCTGAAGGTGAAAGTACCTTGTACCCCTTCAATGTCTGGCGAACCTGGCAATTTGAACAGTGAGGGAGCACTGATGTTGGGATCATCTAGTTTGAAGTCATGAAGATTAGAATATCCAAATCGCGACTGGCCGTCGACAACTTCAGAAAGAAATTCATGAATCTTTTCTCGACCTGATAGTGTCCTGAAATTCCAGGAAAAACATAGCATATCTGAAAGTACTTGTGAGTGCGCTTCGGTTGTTCGGACAGGTACCGACCTCTGAACCATCCGTCAGAAAGAAAGTGGTTCACAAATGACTCAGTGTCTCTAGTGGATGACGTGACCTCTAGGCTTTTCAGCCAGTTGGCAGAGATTACCTCAGGCTGAAGATTATCTGAAGCCATGATGGGACTCTAGTTCAAGAGCTGGTGAGTGTCAACTCAGCACAAGTTGAAGACCCTTTGAGCACTGCCAGCGAAAGAACATTGAGTTATTTTCATCGTCAATGCATATACCCCCACATGATAGTATCAGCGACAAATGGCTCGATGCAACGTCAGCAATTACTGCAATTAGCACTAGGTCATTCCGACAATTGCTCGTGCCTTCCCACACATCGACGACTTGACAACTCTTGCCCAGTGATTGGGTTAGACAGCCGAATCCCTGATGCCAGACCTGAAAAGTAACTTTTCAACATCAAGAAAACCTCACAACAAGGTGATATGGCATTCTGCGTTGTCTTTCGTGACAGAAACTCCTAGTAGGGGAGCTGAGCCTTACTCTCACATCTGCTATCTGTCCTCCAGCAGAATAGCATCTGGGGAGGCCTGGTAGGATGCATTTGACTTTTGGCCAATGCAAATAAATAATGTATTATAATAGAATCGCTAGCATCACGTACTTAGAGACAAACGCTAGAGACAACACTGCATTCTGATTGGCCCACCACTGCACAGTGCACACAACCTCTCGACGCCGCCGACCAAATTTGCACTAGAAACCTCTGGAATATCTCTGGGCCACTACTATAATGGTGCGCGGAGGAACACAAAATAAGCACCGTCGCTGCTGTTGAAATCTGAAAGTCAATCAACTGAATTACTTTCAAGCTTCTCTGATCATACATACTTACTCTATGCTGCTGGGATAGGTGACGCGGCGGATCCTTGTACGGCTCATCCTTCTCCTCGTTCGTAGACATCAGACCCTGAACAAATGATGGCTGGGCGAGTCACCTTTGTCATTATACGCTTTTCCCACGGTTCTCTTTCTGCAGCAGAATATTTATAATGATACCGCTGATGATCCCATAGTCGTTGACGTTGTCCACGAGAATACCTTTTCTCTTGCAGTCTTGCAGAGCTTTATAAACTCAGCGGAAGGCGTTAACACTGGGATTGGCAGGCTGGCAGCTACGTATGACCATAGCTGTTCTCTTTCGTCCTTGACATTTTCAACACTCACCCATGCTCTCGTCGTTCACTTCATCGCTACTGGGAACCAGGGATGCCGAAAACAATACCCTTCAATTTCCCCGAAGACGCACCTTCCTACGAGACCACATTCTGTGTAACCCTGACATTCGACTCTATGGCTACAAGATGGATAGGATCGCAATTGCTCTCTTTTGGAGCTTGAGCTTCGAATCAATGCTGCAGTCGACATTATGTCGGTGTCTACTGCTCAGCATGGTCAGCACTCGCTCCAGACAAATATGAACGCCTTGGGTGGTGAGCTCTTACTTCAGAAGTAAAATGTGAAGACCGTTTTTGCTTAGAGATAAGGGAATGGCGTATCTGCGACGACAACCGGGGTGTTCTAGACCTGTGTCGCGTGTTATGCTGTCACACCACTCGCTTCAGGACGCGCGTTTTGCCGTCTAGAAATCAAGTATATAAATTCATGGAACGCTCTATCGACGCTGAACGTTCACAATCACAGGTCTTATACATCGAAACGCAGGCCGTATATACGCGGTCAGCCTTCACTGGTCAAGCAAAACGAGTGGGAGGTCGACAGGCTCGCAATATTCTTCCGGTCATATCCTCTCTGTGACCATGATTGGGAAGAGGCCCTTCACTGCCGCAGAAAAATCGAGAGAAGATGCCGTGCTAAGGGCTCTCCAGGGCAATATCACGTTAGCTGAGCATCCGTTTTTCTGCAGTATCTAGGCACCATCTTTTTGCATCCTATGGCCGTCTCCCGTTGAGAATATTTACACCGAACCGCTTGTTTACTCCGAGGACATAGCATTGAATGACTCGCAGTACATGGCAGTGCAGCGGATTGTTTCGGAAGCTGACAATGACCATGTGATGCTCATTCACGGTCCCCCTGGAGCTGGCAAGACAACGGTCATAGCTGCCAGTGTCCTCAGTATCATCGAGTACGGAAATAGGGAGCATATAATATGGCTTACGGCGCAGTCGAACATCGCTGTCAAAAATATTACGGAAAAGCTCGACAGAGTTAAGTTCCGCGAGTTCAAGCTTCTGGTATCCAAGGACTTCCATTTTGACTGGTATATCGCACATTGCTCGCCTCTTCGTCATACTGAATTTTGTATGACAGGCATGAACACCTTTACACGCGATTGGAGCAATGTATTATGCGATCTGATTTGTTCGATGATGACCCCGTTACTATTAGCCGGCCTCTGCTGAACACAAGAGTCATACTTTGCACGTTGAGTATGCTGTCGAACCCTGATATCGGTGTATTTTCGTATCTCGTCGCCGTACAAACCGTTATATTTGACGAAGCAAGTCAAATTGAAGTAGGAGACTACCTTCCAATGCTACACCGTTTCCAGCTCAACCTGCAAAAAGTGGTGTTCGGTGATGACAAGCAACGTGAGACCCAGCGTTGCCCTGCTGAACTATGTCGCTGACTTAGATCACAGTGGCGCCATATCGCCACGATAATATTCAACAGCTACAGAGTGTTTTCGAGTTCCCGCACCTGTGAATGCAGGCTCGCTTTTTGGATACCCAGTGTAAGCTCGTATTTGACGTCTTTTTTTTTTTTTTGTCGCTTTAACTCCATATAACGACCGACCACATGCTAGTAGCCATTGGGGATTTTATTTCCCGTCATGTATACGATAACAAGTTGAAGACCGTATATAAAATCAAGAGCGGGACAGCATGCCATATCGAAAGGGGCCAGGAGAAGAAATCGGGACACAGCTGGGCGGTACGTCGTTCTTCTTGTACCAGCATGCCTGCTCACCTCTCATCGGAACGAACGAGAAATTGCCGTGATCATTAAGCTCGCCCGTCAATGTAGGGTTCCTGAAGAACGATGTAGGACGAACGCTATGCTGACGCGATGCAAGAAGAGCATGATGATTTACACGAACCGGGATTTCCTGACGACTGGTCAAGCAGCAGACACCCTGGTCGGAAAGCTTGCTGCTACTGTGGACCCAGAGGGGTGGCTGTACAGTAGTGATATTGACTGTGGCAACGTCTTACTCTGAGACCGGCATCGACTAACATCGAATACCATTTACACCTTGAATGTGATCCGGGTTGGATCACTGTTATCACATGGTGTGCCATCGCATTTTGTATTACTGGTAGTAGATACCGGCGCTCTGCTGCAGTGTGAATATTTTAAATTTGAGGCGGCTGTCGTTACAGCTCGCTTTGCGGGCGTGCACGCCCTATTGTCCCTTCAAGTCTTAAGTTATGTAGTGGGCAGGTCACTCGCAAGGAACTTGTTCGCGTCCAGGCTGTTCAGCTGCAAACAAATTTCTTTCTACTATCACTCTCATAGATCCTGCAGGTAAAATCCGCAATATATTCGCCCGCTTTTAAACGCTCGACAAGTACAAACAAGACATTTTCTGTGTGAATCATCGTGACCTGCCCATAGGTGTGCATGAATTCCAAAGAATTCAATTGAGTTGTCTACATGTCAAGTTCGACATATAAGGCTGGTCACATCCTACACTTGACTATCATGCATTACCGTACACAGTATGCCAGATGAGAATTATGGTCCCCAACCCTTGCGGTCCATTTGCTTTCGCGACCTCCTCTTCAGTCAGCTGTCGACCACTGGCAATGTCAGATTCAGTGGCCTTCATCAATGCGTCAGCAGGTCCAACCCTCGCAAACTTCAGCCCGAACTTCTCCAAATCAGAGAGCTCTTCCGCAGCTTCGACAACTGCTACGGGATCTCGCTTGTACTCCTCGAGGAACTTTGGCTTCATTGCCAAATCTGTCATGAATTTCTTCATTGCAGCGGATGTGTGCAGCTTCTTGTGCCCTTCTGGTGCGACATGGGTGTCAATTTGAGCTA
>LVVM01004979.1:0-13936 GCA_001882365.1 Rhizopogon vesiculosus | reverse complement strand
TATCTCGTCTCGTCGACCTTGAAGTTTTGGATATCAAGATTCTGGATGATTTACGAGGCATCAAGGTTCAATTTAGCGTCAACTTGTGCAAGCTAATTATCCGTGCTGACACTTTGGCCTTGAGCGTAGATACGCTCGAAGGGTGGGGTATTAAATGCGGGGTGCTGCATCTTATTTCCGACATTCCAGAAACTCCACTTGCTGTCGAAAATGCTCTGCGCAAGCTAAGTGATCATGCACTTTGCGACGGCCTAGAAGTTATCCAACTACACACACCCAAGAGTAAGGACCACATCACATATACGTTCAACCTCGACACCTTTACTACCCTCCTGCGCTTCTCTGGTCTAAAGAGGATTCATCTTTCGACATTTTGTATATCGTGGCTGACGATGCTCTTGGTTCCATTGTCAGGTCTCTGCCACACCTCGAGGAGTTCGTCATTGGAACCAGGTATTTCTGGTTGACACCCCCAAGTATTACTTTTGAGGGCATTGTGACCGTCCTCTGGTCTTGCCCTAATCTCAGGGTACTTGGATTGGTATTTTGACGCTACGAAGTTGGGTCCGATTACGACCCAGATGCTAGGAAATGGGGTTTGCAATACAAATATCACCTCACTCCGTGTCGGGTTCTCTCCGATTGAACAAGCGCCTGGAGTAGCAGTCGCGCTTTGGGAGATCTTGTCGTGCTTGAGCGAGATTCACCTTGAATCCTGCACGCACGCGGGTCCCGACGGAGATGCGCGGATGACCAAGTGGGGCGATGTGATAGAGTACATCAATTATCATAAATTCGTCTGGAACCGATATGGTTTTTAAAGTCGTGACTACTGTCGTGATACATCTGTAGGTTAGCTACGGCGTGCGTAGCTAGAAGATGCGAGTACGAAAGAGGACAGTTAGACCGCTTGGTAGGAAGGAATAACGATAAGTTTAGGAGGACCGACAACGAGTGTGATGATTGTGAGGAGCGTTAGAATGACGGATAAAGACGAAGTTATTTGTCAGCGTTGTTATGATGAGTGATATGAAGGATAGACGGTGCGTGCTTGTTTGGTGGAGTGGTACACGATTGGTTGCTTGTTTGATTAAAAATGATTGTCGGTGCGTTTGCTTGATTGATGGATGTTAAATGGGGGCTCTGATGATTATTCGATGTTAATAAGGATTGTACATGCGCTACTTATACTGAAAAGAAAAGACGGGTCGTCCGGGTATAGATAAAGCCAAAGGGCTTGGTTAACGATCGGTAAAGCGGTACTTGAAGGGAGTGGCGTTGTGAATGGAAAAATAGTGATGAAAGAAAGGGCTTAAGGAGTGACAAGAATTGTAAAGGTAGTTACTAATGAAGGGGTCGGGTATTGTGCTTGACATACGGTCTAGGCGTTGACGTTGTGGTTGAGGTAATACGGTATGCATATTTTTTCGCCATGTCTTCGTCTGTGAGAGTTACTTAGCTCTTTCCGTGTGCCGTCTACTTCGAGCTCCGACGCTAACAGTAGCCACAGGCGCCCAACGACTATAAAGCGACAATTACATAAAGCTGATTGAGATCAGATCAGGCCGTCTGGACGACGACATGGTATGTGCTAGTTAAAACAAATGCCCACTTTGCTCACATTTCAGCCCCTTAGATGACAGATCCTTCAATGTCAGTTACTAACACCATCGTCACAGGAGATCAGGCCATGCATGCCTGCTTACTCATTCCAGATATTCTAGAACATATTTTCTTTGACATCTATCTCTCCGGTACGGAAGGTGGCTTACAGTGCTATTGGGAGCTTCCTCACAAGACCCAACCTAAGCGAGAAGAGGCACGACGTTCTTTAGCTGTTCTCTCTCATGTCTGCCGTTCCTTCAGAGATATAGCTCTAGATGTGCTATGGGCCGAGCTGGACAATTTGGAACCACTTTTTACTTGCCTTCCGGGGGATTTATGGACCAGGAATGGGAATAGGATGTTTGTATGTATGCCTTCTTGGGTACAATCCTAACCCACATGCTAACTGCATCAGGCCATGCTAAGATTTGTGACCAACGAGGATTGGTCTATCTTTCAGGGATATGCATGTCGAGTGCGAGTTCTGGGAGACGGGCATTCCAATGTTTTCGGACGCATAGATGCAGAGTTTGTCCACTCCATCATGGGCTTTTCTTCGCAGTCGCTGTTGGTACCCAACCTTCGAGCACTCCACTCCGGCTCATCTAACCTGAGCCGCGATCTGCATTCATGTGTGAGTTACCTCCTGGGTCCTAACCTTGTCCGCCTCCATCTGGGATGGTCTACAGACGGTTTTTGGACCAACATCACGTGTTCGGTATTGTCAGGTCTCAGCAGACATTCTCCCCGCCTGAAAGTTATCGGACTCCCTAAGGCACCCTCTCAAGTCATCGAGCTTGCCCTCTATGGACTCCCGCACATGCAAGATGTGTCGCTTGTCTTAACTGACAACCAAGCCTTTCGATTTCATACTACCTCTCCCCTGACTGTCCTGCGCGTCCGCACGTCCACTTTGACCTCCTGTGGAGACGCGGTAGAAAAGTGGGCTGTTCGGTGCAGGAACCTGCATATCCACTCCAGCGTTGCTGAATCTGGGCTTGCTGTCGAACATGCACTCTGCAAACTGAACAATCATGTGCTTTGCGATGGTTTGGAGTCGTTCCGATACGTCGCACCTAAGACTCGGACTGTCGACGACGTCGACTATGCATTCAGCCTCGATACCTTCACTTCCCTCATGCGCTTCTCCAGTTTGACAAGCGTTAGCCTTGTATCATTTTGTATGTCATTACTTGATGACAATGCACTTGGTTCCCTCGTCAAGTCTTGGCCATGCCTCGAGTACTTTTTTATCGGAATTGCATACTTCTGGCAGACACCACCCAGAATCACTTTCCAGGGCCTTATTACTGTGGTCTCGTCTTGCCCCAATCTCCGATGCCTCGGTTTGGTGTTTGATGCTACGAAGTTGGATGCGCCTACGGTCGAAAAGCCAGGAGGCGGAGTTTGCAACACGAATATCACCGAACTCCTTGTCGGATGTTCTCCGATAGAACAACCACGACAAGTGGCAGTCTCGCTTTCGGCGATCTTGCCGTGCTTGGAGACGATCCATGTGGAGTATTTGGATACGCGGGCTCCGGGCCGTGATGGGCGAGAGGCACAGTGGGACGAGGTATTGGAGTGTATCGGTATTTATACCTTGATCAGGAAACAAGAAGGTTTCCGTGTTTGAGAGCAGAAGTTGGCGACTTCAGTACTTCGGAAAGAATTGACGCTTACCGGATGCTGAAGTGATATATATTCGTGTATTTCTATCATGAGACAGGACTTATTCAAAGGAAGTACTTACTACTTACATAGTGAGCTTTGGTGGCATACTAATATACTTATATATAACGCCCGTGTTGAAAACTTTGCTGGCCATTTCTGTCATTCACTTGATATATCGAGGACTTTGTGGACTATGATCTTCGCAGTTTTGGCTCTGTTGCGGTATCGGAAATCTAAATCTACGACTTCCGAGGCCGCTGCATGCAATGGTCATGGGGCGTGACCGCGGCGGTGCGTGATTCTGACATTCTCGGTGCAAAGTGGGCAGAAGGATTGGAGTGCATCAGCACTTATACCTTGATCAGGACACAAGATGGCTTGCGTGTTTGACACGATGATTCGGTGACTTCGGTACTTCGGTAGAATAGGCACTTATATACTAGAACCTAGGTCATGTACTACATAGCTAAGAACCTCACCATTGAGAGAGTCACACCATTTTTATATTCATGTTGCCTCTGATCCCGGATCGTGGCATCTTCGCCAGGTTTCCAAACGACATCAATTTTGAAGTCAACGTCAAGCAACGGCGCAAAATTGCTTCGGATGACAAATATCCTTCAGCAATGAACATCACTGTAGCGAGCACGACAACTCCGATAGTAGTGAGGGCAAAGGAGTTGTGTACACGACAAAGGGGCTCGACAGAAAACAGAAACAAAGGAGATAAATGCATCCAATCGAGCCTCCCGCAAGTAAGACTGATATTACTGTGAAGAAAGTAGCCTCGATAGCCTAAGGAAAAGACTTCAGTGGTTAAGCCGGCTCTCCAACACACACTGCCACCGGTGCAAACACTGCCAAAAGATTGAGAGGTATAAGCATAAGCCTTGACCAAGTTTTGCGAGTCAGCAACGAAAGCTTGCTCGCCTTGGAAATTTGATAAGCCATACAAGTTATGCAATGGCATTGAAGATAAGAGGTTGGTACTGCGGATGAACACTATGGCTACTGGTCCACTTACTAGAGTGCCGAGTCTGTTGACTGAAGTACTGAGGGTTACATAGTTAACTTCAAGTCGTTGCTCGTGTAGTTGAAGTGGTCACGTGCGCGCTATTGAGCGCGTTTTTGGAAATTCACGTTGTGGCTAATTTTGCCGGCTGAATACAACCTGAGTCCCCTCCGTGAAAAAACTCCTGCCAGTCCTGGGCCCTGGTTGGCAGTCGAGACTCGAGGAAAAGACTTACTGAAAAAGCGCCGGATGACGACGTAGTACGTGCAGTTTGAGTCAATAACATAATGGGTCCAACCTCACTCACATTTCAACCTCTACTTAGCCTCTTGATGATGGATGTTTCAGATGCTACTATCGGACTCACAAAAGAGTACTTTGGCATGCACCCCTGCTTACTCATTCCGGAGATTCAAAAACACATTTTCCTTGACATTTACCTCTCCGGTAATGAAGGTGGTTTACGACATTATTGGGAGGATCGCGTCATTCTGAGTTCTGCCAGCGCCAGTCACGATGGGCGGCGTGTCGCACGACGTTCTCTGGCCGCACTCTCTCGCGTCTGTCGTCGCTTCAAAGATATAGCTTTGGATGTGCTGTGGGCGGAGCTGGAGACATTGAGCCCGCTTTTCACTTGTCTTCCAGGAGGCTTATGGACTATGGACGAGGATGGGAACATCGTACGTACACTTTCGTGGGTGCTATCTTAACCGATCATACTAACTGCTTTCATTATGCCGATGCCAGGCCATGCAGAGACCTGTAACAATAGCAGATTTGCCAGTCTTCGAACAATACGCATGTCGGGTGCGAGTTCTGGGACACAAGAATTCAAATCTTTTCGGGAGGGTAGATGCGGAGTTCATCCATGCCATAATGGTCTTTTCTTCGAAATCATTGCTGGTGCCCAACCTTCGAGCACTCTGCTGTGGAAGATGTCCTCTTAATCTCCAATCATGTATGCGTTACCTCCTGGGTCCTCACCTTGTCGATCTCCGCTTGCTATCCAAGTCAGATTTTTTATGGACACATTTAATGTCTTCCGTATTATCAAGTCTCAGCAGGTATTCGCCACGACTGGAAACTATGGTAGTGCATGCGACGTCTCTTCAAGGCAGTGAACTTGCTCTCTACGGTCTCCCACTCCTTCGAAGCGTATCGCTTACCCAGATCACCGACGAAACTTTGTCCTATCTGTCTCGTCTCACTGACCTTGAAGAATTGGATATCAAGATTCCGGTGAATTTAGGAGGCATCAAGCTTCAATTTCGTACCAACTTGTCCAAGCTCACCATCCGTGTTCGCACTTTGACTTCGAGTGTAAACATACTCGAAGGGTGGGACGTTACATGCAGGGTGCTGCAGCTTATTTCCGACGTCCCCGAAACTGCGCTTGCTATCGAACATGCCCTGCGCCGGCTCAACAACCAAGTACTTTGCGATGGCCTGGAGGGCATCCAAATGCATGCACCCAAGAATGATGACCGTATCGACTACGCATTCTACCTCGATACATTCACTCCCCTCATGCACTTCTCTGGTCTGAAGGCGGTTGAGCTTGCAGCATTTTGTATGTCGTGGCTCGACGACGATACACTCGGTTCCATCGTCAAGTCTTGGCCATGCCTCGAGAATCTTTGTCTTGGAACCAGATATTTCTGGCGAACGCGACCCAGGATCACTTTTCAGGGCCTTGTGACCGTCCTCTCGTCTTGCCCCAATCTCAGGGTACTTGGATTGGTATTTGACGCTACGAAGTTAGGTCCACCTACGCCCGAGAAGCCAGGAGGTGGAGTTTGCAACACAAATATCAACACATTCCACGTTGGGTTCTCTCCCATCGAACAACCCATGCAAGTAGCAGTCGCTCTTTCAGCGATCTTGCCGTGCTTAACAGAGATTAACGTCGAGGACAAGATACATTGGGGCACCGACCGAGAGGCGCGAGCGGACAAGTGGGGGGAGGTGTTGAAATGCATCAGTGTTTATACCATGATCAGGAAACAAGAAGGTCTGCGTCTTTAAAGCCACGACTTCAGTTCTCAGGGTCATGCCGTAGAGGTGAAGACTCGTGTGCTTATACTTATTGCTTATACTTATTGACTGTCGAGAGATTCCTCGTTGGAGTGGCATGTACGGAGATAACTCGTTCATCCTTGTCGTATGCTGCAGCTGAAATTGCATCACGTGGGTGGTCTGGGTCGGTAACCATTCAAGCTTCAAGGCGAGACAATCAGTCACCCGGGGCGATCGCTGACGTAGCACGGTGGACAGGAAATAGGACATGTCCAGGGAAAATAAGCTGAGAAGAGACAAGGTTGAAAGCTAGTCCCCGTCATCACATAAATCAAAACACATGTTTGGTCATAGAAAATAGCCAACTCCGCCATCTAAGAGTAACGGGGACAACCACATCCTCCTTGCCTTCACGCTGACCCTGATCTCGGATCGTAGCGCCTTCTCCAGGTTTCCAAACAGCATCAGTTTGTAAGTCAACTTCGAGCAACGGCACGAAATACTGTCGGATTCCAAGTCCAAATCGTTCATAGAGGGTGTAGCCAATGTATAGCACAATGTAGAGCGCAACACCAATGTATGCCGCAGCGACATTCTGCCAAGAGCGCGGTGAGATTCAAGAAAGACCAGTTCAAGGTGACACATACCTTGGCTTCGAATGGCTGCTCTTCGACTGCGGAATACCCTTCGGCAATGAACATCAGGGTGGCGAGTACAACGACTCCGATAGGCAACAAGGGGTAAAAAGGTTGAATATAAGGCAAATCCGACAGTGAGCGCCCCTGGGCTCGATATGCCATGCGAAAACGGAGAGATATAAGTCCAATCGATCCCCACACAAGCAAGGCCGATATTCCCGTGAGATTAAGCAGCCAAGTGAACACAATTCCCTCTCCCCAGATCGTCGTAAGGAACGAGACAAAAGACACCGCGAGGGCCATGCTAACCGCGTATATCAGTATTAGATGTTGTAAGCGTAAAGGTAGAGCAGATTCACAGCAGTGCGGGTACGGGAACGCCTCGACTGGTTACCCAGCCAAAGATGCGAGGCGCTTGACCAGATCTGGCTAATGAGAGAAGCATGCGTGAACTGGCATAGAAACAGGAATTTGTGGCTGATAAGACTGCGGTCAAGAGGACAGCATTGACGACGTGGACCGCAGCGCCGAATCCGGCACGCTGGAACACCACAGTCAGCGGAGAGGCATTCACATCCGAGTCTGACAAAAGATCGATGAGTGGAGGATTTTGCGCCATATTCATTACTCACTATATGCTGCGCTGATCAAAGTGGGGTCTTGCCAGTTAATGCAAAGCCCGATCGTTAGGATGGTCAAGATGTAGAAAAGGACTATCCGGAAAAAAGTAGCCTTGATAGCCCGAGGAACAGTTTTATGTGGTTGAGCCGACTCTCCCGCAGCAACCGCAACCAGTTCGACACCGCCAAAAGAGTAAAAGGCGTAAACGAAAGTCTGAGCAAAATTTTGGAAGCCGCCGATGAATGCTTGCCCGCTTTGAAAATTTGATAAACCCTTGATGTAATGATGGGAAGCTAAGGTAAGTGGTGGGACTGTCGACGAAAATCATACCTACCGGTCCAGGATGACCTTTCACTCCGCCCCAGTCGTAGATCAACCCGACGAAGATAAACGATACAATCATAAGGACCTTGATGAGAGCGAACCAATACTCAGACTCTCCTAGTATAGATCACTATCAGTATACTCTACATGCGTCATCAACGATTACCCACCGTAGACTCGAACGTGTATGAGCTGAAGTAGAAACACCGGGACAATGATGACGAGTGCCCATTCCCAGGCCCGGACCTGCGGCGCCCAGTACTGATAAAAATATATCAGCAACTTCCAGAATCAAGAAAGGGTGCCAACTTACCTGTAAGATGATCGCAGCAGCAGTCAGCTCGCTTGCTAACGTACCATGATAAATTTGATTATTGACTGAGAATGAACCCATGCTCACGTATTGAGAGACTCCTGAATAAAGACAAGACAGATCAAGAAGTTCAGAACCAAAACTAAAAGCTGCTCTCGGAGATAAAAGTACCATTGAAACCAATAACACCACCCTGATCTCAAGTCAGCGGGAGAGGACGCCGAATGAAGCGAAAATACAGCACCTAACGTAAACCCTAGTGCAGGAGAGACGAATCTAGTTCCAAAGACAGAGAAAGCGCCAGATACGGGGAACATGGTAGACATTTCTCCCCTTGCAATTGATTTATTTCATTAGTTTAAATCATCAACTACATGTTAAAGACCTGCTTACAAAGTAATCACGACGCAGTATACAAAAACACCAACGACGAAATATGAGAGCAGTGCACTTCCTGGCCCAGCCAACGCAATAGCCTAGAAGAGATAATGTGTTTGGCTCGAAAAGCGCTCATGTAATAATAAACGGTACTTACAGATCCAGCACTTAAGAAAATACCCGTCCCAATGGTCCCTCCGATCGCTGCGCAGATTCTATGAATTAGTACGGAGCATGACTCTCGAGGCCAAGTGCTTCTAAAGAGCCTGCCGCCACGGAAGCACTGTCTCGGAGGCATGCCCTGGTACAGTAGAACTGCCATAAACGCAATCGTCACTCACCGATCATCATCAGATGTCTACTCTGCATCGCCCTCTTTGTCTCATTCTCAGCAGACATGCGGTCATTCCCACCGATAAACTTCTTCCAAATGCTAGTAGTGGGGGGTACAGTTCCATTATGGCTATCCAATGAATCGACCATTGTAACAGGCAGAAGAACTGCATCTTTTTCCATGCCTTGCACCAAGAAAGCTTCTGAACTCGAGACGACTCGGAGGTATCGCCGTACGATCTCCCTCTACCAAGGGAAAAAGTAAACACCAATGCCACTTTATAACCGTTAGGCGCCTGTGGCGGTTACTGTTTAGCGTCGGAACTCGAAGTAGACGACACACAGAAAGAGCCAGCTCTCACAAACGAAGACAGGGTTAAAGCCTCAATTGGTGGGGATTAAGAAAGCTCCTGGTATCCAGAGTAAGAGTACAACCGCCAGTTTAAATACTCTAACACATCGGAGTCCGGAACAGAAGGATGAATGATAAGATAGAAACGTCAAAGGTAATTGGTCGAGAACGCGATAAACCCAATGGACGGATAAGCATAGTGGGCTCGGATAGTTGAGTGAAACGAACACGTGGTTCCTATATTGGTTGAACGGCCGTCCCAAAACATTATCGTCACAGAAGTCAAACCGAAGGGTCAAGGCATTTCAATGCTGACTCGGGCCGACTATCATCAAAATCGGTCTATGTCAACGTTGGAACGCTGACCGATCCAGTACAAAATGTACATGGATTATGACTCGATTAGCAACCTAACCGATTGCAATCATATGATATGTCTACTATGTAGCACAGCGGCAGGATCGGCACCTGACGATTGTCAAACTCCGTGCTCTCTAACCTGGCAGCAGGCTTTCGTTCTGGAATAACTTGATTAGAAGGAACGACTATCTTCCTTCGTCTATAAAGGTTTGCCTATAAGAGACTATTACAATAATACCTCATGTTGATCAGCGCTCCAGCGAGACTTGCCGTTACCTAACCCTCTGAGTCGTTTAATCCCCCAACATACAGGCGTCTCCCGAATTTTGCATATGAGTGGCGCAGCTGAGGGATTTGCACAGATCTTGGACGAATATGATGAGGTCGCAGGAGGAAATGCTAGAATTCTGAAAAGCAACGAAATCCGATGTATCATCTAACTTCGAGTTGATGGGCAACTGCGATGGAAGTTAACATTGCTACTCGCATATGTATCGAATAGTTCTGTTCTGACGCCTAATGTTCATATGTGGAGCGGAAAAATATGCACACAACATAGCAATGATCGGAGTGGTAGTGGTACAATAGAGCGCCTAACCGTAACAGACAATAAATAAAGGTATGACTCCTAAAAATGTACATACAGTAGTGGGTCATTGAGGTCTATGAAATGAAAAAATGAATCATGCAGATGACCGACCTATCACTCCTGAACTTGCTCTGGACCATTGAGTTTCGTCTCTTCTTCAATCTGCGCCAATTTTGACCAACGTGACTTGGCAAGGCTCTCGTAGTAGGCTGTGTTCTTCTGCTCCAAACGGGCACGAAGCTTCAGTCCATATCGAGCCAGGCGAAGCAACACGGACACAAATTGAAATGCTTGCAGGGGGTCGGTGATGTCATAATGCCGGACGTTGCGCTCCATGACATAGATTTTCTATATTCCTCGTGCGTGAGCTGTCAGTAATGGTAACAACAAGCGGTACATACCTCATTCTTCTTCCATGCCATCGTGACTGCACCAAGACGCCCGTTCACAACGAGCCCAAATATGGGCTGTTCTGTGATGCTGAGTGCATCAAGGAAGTGAAGGGCCGAGACCAAATATGTCCTCATTTGATTCATGGCCTTCGCAATCGTGGACTCATCCTTCTTTTTATACTCACTAAGCAGGACTGGGAGTAGGAGGTCCTGTCCACTGGCTTCGGGAAGGGCGTTCTCCTGCGAAGGCCCATTCGCTGCCTGTATGCGATCAGGATGGAAGCGGTACATATCCCGCAATATAGTTGTCTCTCCCGTTTTTTTTCGACTTTCTGACACGAGAGAGCGAGGTCGAGGGCGCGTGTTGGTAGGAGGACTCGAAACGACATCTTGCTTGTCAGGTTTGCCGTGGACTAACACGAAAGTTTTCAGAAATCTATCATGTGCTGTTTTGCCTCCATGTATGCATTCAAGGATCGCAGTGGTGATTCTAGAACATGGGATGACAAGTACAGCGTCAGACACCCCTTTGTCCGGTTCCCTACGGGAGTGTTCCGCAATATCTTCGAAGAAATTCTCTTCCGCAGCACGGGACTTGATATCCTCAGTATATTGTATTGCTTGCGCCTGTGCTGCAGAAGCTTGACTCCGCAAATCGACCTGATTGGGAGCCAAAGAGCGCCGCTGTGCAACACAGAACTCCTCGTAATCTTCAGTGAGAGACACTGCTCGTTGTGCGAAAGAGGCATCATGGACAGCAGCATTACGCGGGAAGTTCAACCTTCGTTCTAATCTATATGAATCATGAGTATGAAAAATGGTTTAACAGGTGAACCGCTAACAAGACATCTCGTTCACCCGCAACAGGTTGGAAGAACTTCAGGAGCAAGGCGTCCCACTCATGTCGGCGCTCAGCCTCGTTGGCGCCATGCAAAGCCGCGATGCCTTCACAGTCGCGAGCGCCTTGTACGGCATGCAACAATGCAGAAAGCCGAGCGGATATGAATTCGACATCTTCCTTGGGCATCTCGATCGCAGATTCCGTGTCTGGAGATGGATGGTCCTCCTCGAACAGTCTGTCTCTGACACCCAAAACTGTGGTATCGAGTTCAATAACTGACCGCTGGGCACCATGTAGTAAGAATTTGTGTAAAAGCAACCCGTGAACTTACCATGGTTTCTACAGCGTCAGACCACGTAAATCCTGTTATTTCATCGTAGATTTTGATCATCTCATTTATGCCAGAGTCTAGTCGATCAGGGTGGAGAATCGCGATGCGACCCACGGTCCAAGCATTCCGTTCGAATAGCCAATTAGATATAGTTGGACGCTTCACAAGACCAGCATCACTGGCGGCGGCGAACCTGGCAGCGTCAAACGGTCATTGAACAGCAGTCGAAAAAAGCAGGCTCCATACACCGAATTCGAATACCGCGACGGAGTCTTCACTGCAGCCCCAAACGCTGATTGGTAGGATCTCTGTGACCCGGATACGTCCTTCGAAGATGGTGGCTGCGGTGTACTACTTCCTCATGTTAAAGAAATCACAGAATAATGGCAACGTTTCCACATACAGTCTTGCCTTTCCAGTCGTATCAGTTGGCAGAGGGGCACTACAGTTTCAGTTAGTGATGCAATGATAAGAGTGATCGAGTTACTGACCGAGGTTTCACGTCTTCCTCGTGAATGATATCAAGACCGCGAGAACTCATTTCATCAGAAGATAAAAATACCGCAAAGTCGGACAGTGGCGAGGGAGTGCGGGGAGCAGAAGAAGAAGAGGTCTCACTAAAGAGCAATGAAAATTCGGAGGACTTGCCATTAAAACAGGACACCCTACCTAGAACCGGTCTGCACATGGACTTGGTGGGTCCAGGACGCCACTCGATCTTCCAATTGTGCCCCAATCTGAGTTTCAAAGTCTGGTACATCGGATCGCCAGTAAAACGGGGTCAGAGAGTTGACTGCTTCTATTGATGCGATGTCCTCGATATCTCGAAAATGACTCCGCAACCTCAAAAGAAATTGCGCCATGGAGATAGCAGAAGACGAGTCAGAGATATCAAACACGCCCATCAACGGATCTAAACTGTCACTCGCAGCTAAAGCGAGGTGAGCCACAGGCTTCAGGAAGTGTCAACGTGGCAAATGATGGATTGGTGTGTGACTTACCATGCAACCTTCATCTGATTGATCGGGATCAAGCCACCCGAAGATAGCGGTGGCAGTCGTGCCCGTGTTCGAACAGCACAGACCGACCACGGGTTCACGGAGGCCCCAAACACGTCTCTGGTAAAGGGTGCTGCAAAGCAGGGGCACTATATTACGGGAGTTAGCGACCAATAAGACTGGCAACACCGCATAATGCCATTTCCCTCGTCCTGGGAGCATGTGCGCTTGCAAGGGCAGGTCGAGACCGTCGAGTGAGTCAACTGAACCATCACACGAGTCATAATCTGCAGAATGCATCAATTCATCCTCGTCTTCCCCATTTCCTGAGTTGGTACGGGATCTGTCATCGTGAATCCTAGGCGTAGAACAGATTATATGTGCAGCAATAAGGGTCGCATGCCCGTCAATCAGATCTGACGGTTGACTTGCCGCGTCCTGAGCCCGTGGCATGACGAACGTCGTCTCCTCGCTGCAGGCACATTCTAATTAGTGTGATACATCATAAATTTGCGACTTACAGAATTAGGACATCCGGAGAGAACGTGTTGGCCAGGGCATGGAGAAGTTGGGACCAGAGGGGAACAGTAGACCTCGCGCCACCATAGAGGGGAAGCCCAGCGATGGCCTTTAAGTCTGCAGCTGTTGAATCAATCAAGTGCTGAAAGTCCATTGCAGTGTATGACTGCGAGGCAGGTACAGTGTCATCATTGAGTGGTTCGGCGGAAGGATTTGAAGCAGAACATTCTTGGTCGCCTGGCCGTTCTGTACAGTATAACGGCAGCAACAAGGAGGCGATACCGCGCACTGGTTCAGGCCAGTCTTTTGAATGCGGCACGTAGTGTATGACTTCTCCGAAAGTCATGTATCAGGTCGAGAGGCTAAGAGATGAGTATACTCACTTCAGCCGGTATTTGAAAGTATAGCTTACATAAACTTAAGACGCGTCAATAAACGCACTCTGTGATACATACCCTTAGTAAGCACTCGGTTGTGTGGCTTGTGGCTATGATACATGATGCTCATTTCTACCCGGCACTTCAACATAGCTGATAAACGGAAGACAGGACACCAAGTTCGGTAGCTTTCTTGAATTCTGGTCTTTTACCGTTTCGGCGTATTTATTCTGTGGCGATATTCACGCTAACTTGTCTCATCA
>LVVM01004957.1:40995-76644 GCA_001882365.1 Rhizopogon vesiculosus | reverse complement strand
TGGAGGACAATACCGATCGTTGTATTTTGGCAACCGGATTCCAGATACATCTTCCCTTCTTGGAAGGATCTTCCATGATCAATAAGACCATGCCACCGGACATCCCTCCACTCATTCCTGGGGAGCTATTCAACTCAAACTATCACGTATTTCCCCTCGAAAAACATTTATTCCCGCTCCAAACTCAATATCCTGTCTCATCTATGGCCATCATGGGCCTCATCAAGAGGGTTGCGCCGCTTCCACTCGTGGAGGCTCAAGCGCATGCGATCGTGCGAGTGTTCGCTGACCCTTCATCTCTAGATACTATCACAGAGGCAGCCGACATCCTTGCTCGCGCAGAAAAAATTAGGCGTGCTGGCGCTTCAACATCTCTAGACACCGCCAAAGCCTGGTTCCGATTCGACAGGACTGAACAATGGAGTTATCGAGACAAGTTGTATGAATTCGCGCAAGGCGCGGAATCTGGGACTCCCCCCATCAAAGTCACAGAATGGGAGAAAGAATGCTATGATTTGAAGGGTGAAATGAGAGCAGGATGGGAACGCTTGGAAAAGTCAGGTCAGGCGAGGGAGTGGTTGAGAGATGTCGGGAAGAATGGGGTGCAGGATTGGGTAGGATTGATGTATCGCGTGGTGGATTATGCCAAGAGACACGACATCGGCTAGAAAGCTGATATAGCGCAGAGGAAGACTGTCTTCCTTCGTCACTTAAGGTCTACCTAGGGGAGATCACTAGTGTGATAGCGTAAAAACTCACACTAGTAGTCTCGAGATATTTTGTACTACTATATAGTTAGTATCTTATGTATCTCAGCCTCGGGCTATACCTAGAATGCATGATTGGTGGTGACATCCCAAAGCGGTGCCAATCATGAGGAGTTTAGTCTCTTCTGGGTGTTATGTAAGATAGAACGACTGTCTTTCTTACTGGAGACTAATACTTCAGAGCTGTGCCTGATCATTGATGGCGACCCCGACTATCTTCATTCCATTAGGGTCTGTCTACGGGAGACTAAAAATGGGAGCGATAAATTACATCTGCTGTTCCTATCTTGTTCACATCGAGGATCCGAGTCCATCACTTCAAATTTAGAAAGCCGAAAGTTGGCTATAGGCTATATCCCACTGCGTATTTTCGTTACGGGGCATCGCGTTTATCCTAGTCGGAGACACGAGCCTGTAACTTCAAATAGACATCTGTAAGTAAAAATTACTTGCCGAGCGATCTATTAATGTAATCGTTCGAGAACAAGCACTACCCCCATCCTCAGGTCAGATAGACAAGTTATAACCATCATGATTCTCGCTGTGACCAGTCGAAACGTGCTGCTTCCTGATCTTGATCAGCCAACGCCTGCGACGATCAGTATTGACCTCCGGACTGGCAAAATCATCGAAGTTCTATCGAGATATACTGGCGGTGCAGTGGGTAACGAAAGCAGAGAGCTACACTTTGTTGATGCTGGAGACAAAGTTGTACTTCCAGGGCTAGTCGAGTGGGCGTCGTTCCTGGCTTCAAAGGCACAATCCCTGATTGTCGTGGCAACAGCGCCCATGTTCACCTGGAGGAACCTGGAAACCAGGACTGGGAAGGGTTTTGGACTGGCACGCAAGCCGCTGCTGCTGGAGGCGTTACCACTCTAATTGATATGCCTGTCGATTCTAATCCACCCACTACTACACCAGGGAACCTTGATATCAAACGTGATTCTGCCCGTGGACAGTGTTGGGTAGATGTTGGATTCTGGGGAGGAGCAATTCCTCAGAATCAAGTAAGTGCCAATAGACTCCACAGCCCGTCAAGTGTTCATCGGTGCAGGCCGAATTAAGACCTCTCTTATCCGCTGGCGCTAGAGGCTTCAAATGCTTTCTGATTGACACAGACATTGAGGTAACAGCCGCAGCTTCCGTGCATGACTGTGTTTTTATGCTGCTCCACATAGGAGTTCCCTCGCGTTTCTGAGTGCGACCTTCACAAGCACATGTCCCGCATCCAAGTACGGATTTGTTTAGCATGATAACGAGAACTATTCTCTGACTGTCAGCAATCATTAAAGAACTCCGTCATGATTTTCCACGCTGAAATGCAGAACGCTTCTTTATCAGCCCGACACATACTCAATCCAAGGTCATACCGGGAATTCCTCTCTTCACGTCCCGAAGAGCTTGAGGTGGATGCCATTACTCTCATTAATCGCCTTCAAGCGATGTACCCCTCAGTCTCATGTCACATCGCCCATCTATCAGCCGCGTCTGCCTTGCCCATCATCCGAGCCGCCAAGGAGCGTGGGCTAAAGCTCTCCGCTGAAACCTGTTTTCACTACCTATGTTTATCTGCAGAAGACATCCCGGATGGCGCGACCGAGTACAAATGTACTCCTCCGATTCGCGAGGACTCCAACAGAAAGCTTCTCTGGGATGCTCTCCTGGATGGTACCATTGATAGTGTGGTCTCCGACCACAGCCCTTGTCTCACAGAGATGAAGGAGCTCGAAAGTGGTGACTTCATGAAAGCCTGGGGTGGAGTCAGCTCTCTGGGCCTTGGATTGAGTCTTTTATGGACAGAAGGCAGGAGGAGAGGAGTCTCAATCGGGCATATTATTCGTTGGATGAGCACTAAAAATGCTGAGTTAGCAGGGCTATCCAGCACAAAAGGTCAGCTGAAAGTGGGGTATGATGGTGATTTAGTGATCTGGGATCCGGAAGCAGAATTCAAGGTGAATGCTAATGTTACTACTATCCATGAAGATAACCAATCAAACGATAGGTCTCGAATGTGCACTTGTATTTCAAGAATAAGCTGACCCCCTATGAAGGGATGACTTTGAGTGGCCTCGTACACAAAACATATGTTCGCGGTAGACTGGCTTACGATTCGACGCTTGGTTTTGAAGGTCTCCGACCATCCGGAGAGCTGCTATAGGTACTTGCACAACTTATGTACTTGTCATGCCATGATCGGGTTGTGAGTTTGGCACCGCCGTCCCGAACTCATAATAATTGTTGACTCCACTCAGGCTGTGCATAGTTGGCACTGGTCTTAATACCTGAATCTGCGCTGGCGATTGTCGAGAGTTGATTCTGAGAAGCTGACATTTGTGCGAGCGGTGACCTTCTGTCGAGAACACAGCAGCTGAACTCTGCATAATAATAACTCTGCACTTACCGATGAGGCGGAGGACCGACAGCATGCTGAGTTGATGATTTACTGTTACTATTGAGTACGACGTTCAGGCATAGACGATGACTTCTCGTCAAGCGGTGATAACGAAAATGACGGCATGGAACACCGCCTAGAACCGCAACTTGCTCTCGTGAATGACGCTATGAGTATAAGAATCTCCTACTGATAAGCACGCACACTACTCATGTGCACGACGCGTGTGCGGACACGCTGAGTGCTGAACGTTCGCTGAACCGCGAAACTGCAATAGTTCAAGACTTTGATAGACGCCATGTCAGAATGCACTCCCGCCGGCGGCACTCTGCTAGTGTCACGCAGCACACTGCAGACATCGGTTAGAGACACATCCGAGGCGGGCCAATTGAATCGGGCTGCACACTCACTGGCCAGCATATTACGATCCTAATACAGAAGGAACGGCCTGTTTTCCTTCCATTAGGTTCTACCTACGGGAGACTGCATTGCGATCGTCGCCGTCTTGTCTGTCGAGGACCAGTACGAACCAACATATACTCGGATCACAGCCGCACACTGCCAGTGCTGTACCGTGAGTGCTCGTTATCTTTGACATATTCCAAGGCTTGATCATCTCCTTCAAGTTGTATCTGCAGCAAATCTACCGTAACAATAACCATTGTATTACACATCACTCATTCAAGGAGGTCGTCGTACTACTAAAGCGACAGCACCATGAGCAACCAGAGTCTAGTTGTGACTGGACGGAATGTCTTGCTGCCCGGGTCAGATCAGCTGCAGCCGGCAACGATCACGGTGGACATCGTCACGGGCAAGATCACAGACATCCAAACAGTGTACACACAGCAAAGTACGGGCGGAGAGACGATGTTCGTTGATGCAGGAGACAAGTTTGTTCTTCCCGGATTAGTCGAGTGAGTGATTAGTCCAGCAGCCGTCATAGCATCTGTCATGCGAATACTTTCGCAGTGCTCACGTTCATCTAAACGAGCCTGGTCGAACGGACTGGGAGGGTTTTTGGACTGGTACGCGAGCAGCTGTAGCTGGGGGAATCACCACGGTTGTGGATATGCCATTAAACTCTATTCCTCCCACGACCACTTTACAGAACCTTGAAATCAAGCGACAAACTGCACAAGGCCAGTGCTGGGCCGACGTTGGTTTCTGGGGAGGAGTCATCCCAGGAAATCAGGTAAGTTGCATCCGACATTCTGTATAGAGATGCTGATATTGCAATTAAGGCGGACCTGAAACCATTGGTAGCAGCTGGAGTCAAAGGATTCAAATGCTTTTTGATTGAAAGTGGCGTCGAGGTAATTGAGCGGTTACGTTCTATGCATCTGACCAACACCTTTCTAGGAATTCCCTTGTGTTTCAGAACATGATCTTCACATACACATGCAAGAGCTCCAGGTCAAAAACTTGCATATGAGGACCCAGCGAGCTAGCTAATTTTGGTCTCTCACAGGATCAATCAACTGTCCTCTTATTCCACGCTGAGATGGAGAGTGACTGCTCCTCAGTGCAAGACCATGAGGGACGCGATCCAACAGAATATCAGACCTTCCTCTTCTCTCGCCCTCAAGAGCTCGAGGTTAACGCTATATCCATGATTACCCTTTTGCAAGAGAAGTATCGCTCCCTTCGTTGCCACATCGTGCACCTATCTGCGTCTTCCGCTCTTCCTGTCATTCGTGCTGCGCGTTCTCGCGGATTGAATCTGACGGTGGAGACGTGCTTCCATTATTTGTGCCTCTCAGCGGACGACATACCAAATGGTCGCCCTGAATTTAAGTGCTGCCCGCCGATTCGTTCCGAATCAAACAGGGACGCACTATGGGAGGCATTGATTGACGGGACAATTGATTGCGTGGTATCTGATCACAGCCCATGTGTATCGGAGCTAAAGAAGTTCGAGGAAGGGGATATCATGTCAGCATGGGGAGGCATAAACAGCCTCGGCTTTGGCCTTAGTCTTCTATGGACGGAAAGTAAAAAGAGGGGCGTGAGCATTGGTCAGATTATTCGCTGGACAAGCGAACAAACTGCGAAACATGCTGGACTTTCGTCATCCAAAGGGCACCTGTCAGTTGGCTATGACGGTGACCTCATCATCTGGGACCCTGCAGCCGAGTTCAAGGTATATTGTAAACAGTATCAGTTTTATGAAGTGATTCTCTGACGGGCTACAGGTGTCAAAGGAGCAATTCCACTTCAAGAACAAATTCTCCGCATACGAGGGAATGTTGCTGAATGGAGTTGTGCAACAAACATTCTTGCGAGGTCGTGTGGCCTACGATAGGACACAGAATAGCTTTGGTGGCCTTACTCCCACCGGCAAGCTCTTGTGATGTTCCACTACGAAAGATAGCGGATCTTGTAGTGTTTGTTTTTCCACTTTGTAGATTCTCAGCATAGCCGGGCGAGGCGATTCTCTGTTTGCTGTCGTTGAACATCACCGGTGGATGCGCTGATTGACGCAATAATTTTATTCCTTCGGTTTAGAAATACAAACTTGGTCACAACCAAGTTCTGTCAAATTGAAACTATAACTTAGGTAGTTCCACTTACGTCGAACCCCCTGATATAATTAGAAGCAAACAACGTCAGATAACACTCCAACTTGAAGGTTGCTTCTCGTAATCTTTCAACTTGGCCTTTTACTTTCACGAGTAAAGCAAAATGCATCTTCTCTCCGAGATATCTACGTGCGCGAGGGCTATCCGTTCTGCAGGCAGTTCTGGCGTCGCGAAAGGCTCTGCATCGCTAGTGCTTAGGTAGACGTCTCACGCCTCGTGCGACAGTGCGACTACAGTTACTCTGATTACTGACTCCTGCCATGTCAGAGATGGTCGTGCCCGACCTTGTGGGCACATCGATGTTGTGGGTAGTATGCCCAAATCCCAATCTCGGGCGATGGCTACCTCTACCGATTCCCTCGTTGCGTTTGGACAGCAACACGTAACCCGAGGTCTTGGCCGTCTCACAGAGGCCGTCATGGCAAAGGGCGAAGGGTCCTACGTGAGCTTTGAGGATGGGCGCAGCATGCTAGACTTCAGCTGCGGTATCGGTGTGACAAACCTTGGTGAGCTGCTGTGCCTCGTTCTCGGAAGTTTAACGATAACGATGCCCCAAAATTGCAAAACCAGGTCATTGTCACCCTAAGGTTTCTAAAGCTGCAGCAGATCAATGTATGAATCTGGTTCACGCTCAGGTATGCTCTGACTTCAAAATTCTTGTTGCGCATGAATTCACCACGGCACTCTTCTAGTGCAGCATCGCATTCCACGGCCCTTACTTACGCCTCATCGAAAAACTCCTTCCAATCATGCCTGACCCTTCTCTTGACTCGTTTTTCTTTTGGAACTCAGGCTCTGAAGCCATTGAAGCATCCCTCAAGATGGCACGACAGATCACCGGTCGGCAGAACATTATCACCATGCAAGGTAAGCCATCGTGAGGAGTCACACAAGAAAGAGCTTATTTCGTTATCGCAGGCGGTTATCATGGGCGAACATTTGGTGCAATGGCTGTTACGAAGAGTAAGACAGTCTATAGTGAAGGATTTTTTCCGTTGATGGTAATGTGGTTGTTCGGGACAACGCGACTGGACTAACGTCATCGTAGCCGGGGGTATTTGCCATACCTTTCCCTTACTGGCATCAACTTGGATTACCATCTGATACGAGTGAAGAAGAGCTCGTCCGACTCTCATTGTATCAACTAGATCTTGTCCTCAAACAACAAACAGCTCCTAGGGACACAGCTGCCATCATCATTGAGCCTGTACTTGGAGAGGGTGGTTATGTACCCGCCCCTGCATCCTTCCTAAAAGGCTTGCGTGATGTCTGCGACAAACATGGCATTCTCCTTATTGTAGATGAAGTACAGAGTGGGTTCGGTAGGACTGGCAAGTACTTCAACATTGAATATAGTGGTGTCCGACCCGATATTATGGCAATCGCAAAGGTACAGTGAATTGTTGGAATTTTTGGGTTGTGTCATGTCTGATTGATTGGCTGTAGGGTCTTGCCAATGGATTCCCGTTGAGTGGCGTAGTCAGTAGGAAGGAGCTCACGGATAAGTTGATACCAGGCTCTATGGTCAGTTCATTGCCACTGGTTTATGTTTGCCCTCCCACTGATTGTGCATTTCAATTTATAGGGAGGTACATACGCAGGCAATGCTGTATCATGTGCCGCCGCTGTGGCTGTCACTAACGCTTTCCGTGAAGAGAAGGTGCTCGACAATGTTTTTGCTCGGTGAGATCTTTTTATAAGCAACGCAGGGCTCACTGATCTCATAGTTTCCAGTTCGAGCGAACTTCTATCAGCGTTAAAGGTCCTTCGTGAGGACCCCGAAGTAGGAAGCGTGATCGTCGATATCCGGGGTCAGGGCCTGATGGTCGCTGTTGAGTTTGCATCGCCATCATACTCCCCAGCAGATCCCGCGCTAGTTCCATCGGCGCCGAAGAACCTCGCAAGTCGCGTGGCGAAACGTTGCATGGAGAAGGGCCTTCTAATTCTCACGACTTCGGTATATGAAGTGGTCAGGTTCATCCCACCTCTGAATATCTCGCAGGGAGATTTGCAGAAAGGCTGTCAGATATTTGCGGAGTCCCTCAAAGAGGTTGTTCGAGAAGTTTGAATATTCTGTATACCACAGTAACTGATGCTATGAGTGTTGTGTAAGTATAGAAAATGACGTATTGGGTGCAGTGTAACTAAATTGGGAACAAGATTATGAGGCGATATCGCGCCGTCCATGCGTGGCTCAACATCGAGGCCGACGACGGTCTCTGAAGTTCATGTTCACTAGCTATCATGTTTTTCTATGTAATTCTGCTCGAGGCCATCCTCCTATCAGTGTTCTCGGGTCTGTTAGGCTCAGTGTACGGGTACATACCGGCGCAGCCATCCAACGACACTAGCCAACTCGGAAACAGCACGAATGCATCGAGATTACATCTTCAGTGGTTCTTGAACGGGTGAGATTCCCTTCTCCTTCTGTGTCCATCCTCTGATCCATTTCGCAATCAATCATTCGCTAGTTCGGACTGGGAGTTTGTGTCCTACCAGCTTGTGGGCGCTAATAGCAACGGCACCACTACAGTGCGTAGTTATTAGCATAAACTGATTTTATATCTTATTCTTGAGCAGGGAGCACTGGTGCACTTCACAGAGAGTTTAGCAGGGTCCCAGACAAGTGAGCGTGAATCATCTGTCGACTCGGTAAGGATGCTCATACGGACGTTTGCAACAGCGACCACCCCATGGATAGCTCTCGTGTCATGCGATGCTAACGCAACAAACTTCTCTGAAGACGTAGACATATTTACGATGGCGAGCGACAGAGGTGCTCAGTCTGCTGTAAGAACGTTCAGTTGCTCGTATATCGACAATTACAAAGGCAACTTCCTTGCAGCTGCTGTATTCTCTTTATTCCGAAACTTGCGCCATCAACCCAGAGTACGCTAATCCCGCTAATTTTGACCAAGTCTTCGATATATTCGCAACTCAGTCACAATCGGTCTCAAAGTGAGTTTGACTGTGTTATGCTTATATCTATGGCTCATGGCTCCCTAGAATCATTGATTACGAGTTCGGGCAAGTTGGAACCACTAATCTGTCCATCTATGGAGACTTCAATGCAACCACCTTGAACGCATCCGAAACAATTATCAGCAGGTCCCTAGCGTCAGGTTATCCTGCTGCTCCTGGCTATTTAATTGCAACTTTGCAGGCCTGGAATGCGACAGTAGCTGACTCAACGGGAAGTGACAACAACGGTTCCACCACTTCGTCTACGAATCAAGATAGTACAACACAGACGGGTTTGGCTATGTGAGAATGGTTTGATACTTTCTTTCATTTACCTGACTGAAAGAGATTACAGGATCATCCTGTATGTTATCACCGGCTGCGTTTCTGCGTTATTCTGCGCCGTCATCATCTCAGGAGTATGCTGTCTTTTGCAGCTATCGATTCTCATTGATCTCATAGTTACCTAGGCAATTCGGGCAATTCGCCACCCCGAGAGATACGGTCCTCGAATGGCAAACAGTGACATCCCTGGCGGAAGTCAAAGTCGAGCCAGAGGTCTTGGACGGGCCATTTTGGACACGTTCCCAATCGTGAAGTTTGGTGCCGTGCAGGATGACCGGGGGGATCCCACTAATGCAGGACACAAGGACGTTGAATCGCTTTCGGTGGATGCCAATCGATCTGCGCAGCAGCCAAGTGATACATTGGAGATGTTTGGCACCACCTCCAGGCAGGCAGCACAGCACCCATCACAACGGGTGGGAGAGACTAGTAAAACACACATGCCTGTCACGGGTGTAACGGCAGGCGCACATGAACGGCACAATGTGTATCCCGATGCACGTGTTGTACCTCGGGTGAAGCCTCCACGACAGCCTTCTGCTTCCGAACCGTCGCCCCTTGCAGCACAGGATGCTGATCCGCTGATGCCAGAGGCAATTGGCCGTGAGACATGTCCTATATGCATTGTTGACTTTCAGGAGGGGGATGAGTTAAGAGTGTTGCCTTGCGAAGGCAAACACCGTTTTCACCAGGCATGTGTTGATCCCTGGCTTTTAGAACTTTCGGGCTCTTGCCCATTATGTCGACAAGGTAAAATTTACCTCCATGAACTCCATGTACAGTACGCTGACTCATGACAGACTTCCACGCTCTTGAGGCAATGTTGTCACGGGACGCGGGTGACCATGATTCCCTTTCCCCTCCTAATCGGCGCTTCAGTCAGGCACCCTCGATCCAACAGAATCGCTTTTCTCGCTATTTACGATTTGCACGGCGGCGGCACCATGAGCTTGGGGCGCATGGGGACGATCTTACGGAACCTACTAGTACGACTACTGACCATTTGCTATGACCCTCCACCTTGACACTCATATTTCACTGATTTGTATGTATTGCGAGTTCTCTTATGCACTTATACCACCGATATCATCTTCGCCGCCGCTACGATTGCTTGGAGACCGGGAGCTTACTATATGACAACCATATAATTTGAAGACATGGATGCAAGATTGTACAGCTTTGCACTACAGTAGAAGGTGCCTTCGCGGGTTGGCAGTGGAAACCGCATGGGGTTCTCCTGGTTGCCCCTCACAACATATGCATTCAACCTACTGAAGGCACCATATCTGAGATTGTGGAGGACTAGGGAGGACTGTTCCAGGGACTCTCAACGTGTCATAGGTGCCATCCGCACGGTTTAACCACAAGCTCGACGTATCTCATCGGACGAACGAGGCACTCCTGAGTCCTGGATGCTCCGCGATAACTTAAACTCGTGACCACTTGTCCAAGTCTTCACACTCAAGGACTTGTGTCCCATGAGCGTTCTGTTACCGCGCGACAGCAGGTTGTATGCTGGACTAGCACAAATAATCTGCTTGTTCCAGTACTAAAGTCATCCCCGATCAGGGAGTCGTTCTAAGACTACTACTAGGCCTTTCACACAACGGAACATATGAGAAAGATCGGACTCTCCAAACAAGGTGAATGATGTAGTAGGTACTTGGTACAGTATGTGCATTACGAAGCTGGACCTAGCTGGACGAATCAATGTCAAGTAACATGAAAGAAGAATGGTGTATCAACTTCACCCAGGCTCTCCCTTCCTCGCTGGCGCATTGGACAAAGGCACTCTCATTATTCACTAATTAAACGTCGTTCTACCCTTCATGATTCCAATCTATTTCACAACTCACGAGTCCAGTCGACGTGAAATTTTTGTCTCACAGCGGATGGTCAGGGGAGGCACCATGATCAGAAGCAGGCGAGTGGGTGTTGTGCTTAATATATTGATACTAAACACGAGGGCCAAAATTCCTGCATCATCAATGACTCTGATGAGGCGTCACCACGCAGATTTGCGCGTCATTCCTAAACACTTGCTAAAACAGGTCACTCCATAAACAATTGGATGCGCGTCATTACCCGCGTCACTTCCTCAACGAAAGGTATAAAGACTAGAGGGTTCCCTCCGTCTAATAGCATCTTCTCGCACTCTTACAATCCATAACAACAATTACAACAATCACATTATCATCATTATGGCTGACACTGGACGTCAATCTATGACCGACAAGGCCGCTTCTTCTGTGAAGGTCTGGATGAATTTCCTTGATTATGAGATTTTGCTTGACACCTTTCTTAGCCCGACTCTCAGAAGTCAATGACAGAGCAAGCTTCCGACAAGATTAAAGGAATGTCTGATTCTACCGCCTCCACTGCGCAGCCACAGGTTAGTAGTGACACGCCCAGGATCATGAGTAAGGCTGACTGTCTTTCAGAGCCAGAAATCCACCACCCAGCGCGCCGGTGACACCTTGAGCGGAAACTCTAACCAAGATCAGGTGCGTTGATGTCTGCCAGTCAGCTTGCTTTATGTATGACTGAGGAAGCCTGGTAGGAATCTCTGACGGACAAGGCAAAGAACGCCATGGGCCTAGGGGGCGGGAACAGGCAGTAGTTGAATCGCATTTTGCGAATAATTGAGAATGAACTCGTACTGTATACTATATTGGTGATTTGCGGATTCCACACACGCAAGAATTTCCTGGTTGTATGAATATTATTGGCCGTAGTTGACAATACAAGCATTTCGTCAACCACCGAATCTTGCAAGCCTTCTCCTACGCATTTCCTCCATGCTTAACATTTCTTCTGAAGGCCCAGTTTCTGAAGCGATTGTGCTAGTGTCCGCCTCCGACTGATTGTCTATTTCGCTCTCCTCGGAAGTTGTTGGGATATGAGGCGAAGGTGGTTGCCGTGCCTGAAGTGGTTGCTGCACCGGAAGATGGGAAAATTCAGGAGGTGCACTCTCCAATGATGCCCTCAGGGCAGCCTGGAAGTCGGCATCATCGTCGTCATAAACCCGATTCAGCTGCCCAGTGCTAGAGAAGGATACTTCTGGAGGAGTCGCATAGTCAGCGTCTTCAGAATCATCATCTTCTAGGCCTCCGCTGGCCTGCCGCTCTGCCAGTGACTCCGTAATTGCACGATGGAAATATTCGTCTTCATTGCTATGATCTTGTGCTCCACGAGGCGGCTGCTGGTTTCTAAACCGCGCAACCTCCTCCTGGTACTGCTGTCTAAACCCAAACTCTTGCTCACGTCGCATGCGCTCCATGACTATACGATCACGTTCCATAGAAGCAATAATTGGGTCAACGTCGGCGTTTCCGTACGGATCTTGATTTGGAGGAATGCCTGGCATCCCAAGGCCAGTTCTTCCAGGTAAACGCGATGAACTTGATCCGCTCATATCAGACGCAGAAATATTAGTTGGTGCGGGATGGTAGGAACTCGGCGTAGTCGATGAGCCACCGATTTCTCCAGTCTCCAATGATGCCTGTAAGGCTGCTTGCAGCTCCATATCTTCATTCTCGAACCCAGGCTCAACGTCATCACGGGTCACCGATGGAGCTGAAGTAGGATCAGGAAGAGTGGATGCGATATCATCTGCGTCTATATGGGGAAGTTGAGAGCGTGCCTCCGGATCAATCTTCGTGACTGTGAAGACGGAGTATCCGTCACTCTCAGCCTGTTGCAAGAACATGCCAAGGTAGAGTTTGCTAATCCACTGTGGCTGACGCTTCGTGGAGTCAAGGTTGAACCAATGGCCATCACCTGGATTAGAGAGATTTCCGAATCGTCGCAATGTGTACCAATGCTGGTTATGATTGAGTACAAATGCGATTTGATTACTAGGGGGTGACAATATGATGAGGAACAGGTTGGGAATAGATGAGAATCTATGGTGACGTACTGTGGCTCGTTCTGATATGGCTTCATAGCTTCTGAGCGCCAGCGAACCAAGCTAAAATGGGGATCGTATAAGGTGCTACACCAGCGATGGAACGCCATTCTGACAAACCTGAGTTCCCAGATATTGAGTGCTTCCTCTAATACCTGCACAGAGAAAAATCCTGAGGAATCATTAGTGTTTCATGTAGTTGTGAACTCGCAAAAATTACCTGTATCATCCATGTTGGTACTAGTATTTCCTCGAGTGGCATCGTCATAACGCGATGACTGCTCCAGAGCATCCATCCTCCGAGCGAATTCAGAGAGATCGGGCGCTGTGAACTGTATCGATCATGCAAGTGAGTACACGATTGCAATGATTGGTGGACACCAACATAGTTTCCTTCTGGGAATGGCAAACATAAGTCAGTGAGCACCTGTATCTAGCGAACAGTGTCAGGACACATACGCAGCAGCGAATTGAGCGCATGTTGCGCACAAAGATTTGATCCTTCTTGCTGCCTCTCATGGTAAATTAACTGCAGGAGCTGCTCTAGTCCTGCCATGCTCGATTTCCTGCGAACTTGCGTGTTCAATGGATGGTGGCTGATGTAGCTCAGGCTTCCCAAAGCACATAAAACGCGCACGCGTGTCTTACGTAATTCGAATACTTACCTTTGCCCGTTCTGCCAACGCTCTTCGTCACTGTCCACTTGAAACGCTGCAACATCCGCTATGATTCTCCGGTACATCAAATCCAAGCCATTGCCCCTAAATCTTCTCGCCTTACTTCTGTTATTGTCTTCCGCGGTTAATGTAACGGCTGAAGACTTCTCATGCCATGTAACGCTTGGAGAGCAGAGCTGGGACCTGACATCGTTGGGCGGCGAGCAGAAAGTGCAGAGAACAAGAGACACGCCTCCTACAACCATGGTTGATGAGCTTAGGTTTAATCTATGTGGGGACTTGTCAAGTTTGAAGGATGTACCAGAAGGGGACCAGGTGAGTTCACCATTCAATCCATGGTACCAATCATTTTAATGTTAATATAGTGCCCGTCTTCGACAAGGGCATGCTTGACGAAGACGAACCATAAGGATGGGGAAGGGGAAGACCGGGTGATAGCTGTCATACCCGTTGCGCAGTCATCCCTTGACCCAGAAACTATACCGCTTTCCTGTGCGTGGAGCATCTATCTGGTTACGCCTACTGAACAAATGTGATAGCATCGACGGGTCTGTCTTTAATATTTAAAGGACCCTCATACCCCATCTCCGCCGAAGATCCAATACCCCAGTCCCTCAAGTTCTCTCTATTGTGCGCCGAGGGCACTACAGACCCTATATTTGTCTCATATGACAACGGAGAAGTGCATGTCGAATGGAGCACACCCTCAGCATGTGTATCGACAACTAACCAACCGGAAGATGACGAGACAGGCGGTGGTGGTGGCGACGGCGGCAATAGTGACGAGAAACCAACGGAGAGTGTGGGCAGTGGGCTTGGATTCTTTTTCCTTGTGTGAGTGGTACAGCATGAGTATGAGTATCACGATTGACACATGATTTTCCAGCTTGCTTCTAGCATTCGCAGCATATTTTGCACTAGGTGCATACTACAATTATTCAACATATGGTGCCCGCGGCGTGGATCTTATACCGTGAGTGCATCTTGATTATTTTACGGAAGTACAGTTTAAGAACCTGCGTAGGCATCGAGACTTTTGGCGCGAAGTGCCATATATGCTGCAAGACGTTGTGTCTCACCTATGTTCGTCAGTGCGACCACGACGGTCTAGCCGTGGAGGGTACATTGCCGTATGATGTTCATGTTCAGTTTTCTGCGGTTTCTATGCAGTGGTTCAGATATAGATTCGGTACTTACTTGTTAATCTAACGACCCTGGCGTCCTTAGACTGTTGAACAACTTGGAAACAACGGAGGTGCGAGGTGGATAAAGATGTAATGTCCTTCGGAAAATCAAACTCAAGGAGTTCAGTTAATTCACAGCGTAACGCTTGTTCACACCTACCAATCTTTTTTGTTGAGTGTTTCGGATGTGATGTGGTCTTCAGTCTAACCAGTATCTCTATTAGCCAAGCCTGCAGAGTATAACCTGCATGACGAGCCCAACACAGCCTCAACCGCAGGTCCTCGACGTCAATGGTGATGCTGCGCTAGGTCTGGGCCTTAACGACGCTTTCACCATCATAAACGCCACTCATCAGCGCTCTTGAAATGATGGCACCTTTTTCCTGGGCTGAAAACTGGACTCCCGTAGGCAAACCAAATAAATGGAAGATGATTTTTTGTGGTTTAAACCGACTAACTGATGTATGACCGGCAAGTGTGGTGGACAGTAGTCTAAGTTGAGACTTTTATCTTTTCGATCTTGAAGGCTTGGTAAAAAATCTAGCATTCTGGAATTTCTTGCAGCCTACATAGCACTTGCATTAATATTTATCTATTTGTCTTACCTTCGACCAAATACTTATTAAAATACTTATCTTTCTAATATTATTGCCACCGTGTCGCGGTCGCGATCAATATTGACGCAAGCAAACATCGAACCTTCTGCTCGCTCTCCAGTCATCGCATTCATCTCTCTAATATCTGAGGTCTCAGTATTTTGTCAATATAATGGGAAAGAACTTTTATGTTGTGGTTGTGGGCCGGAAACCAGGTATATGTGATACTTGGTATGTTCATCCCTATTCTATTCTCGCAAATCCAACCTGTTGGCGCAAGTCAATATCTCACAGAGATGTCGTCCTTGTCTTCTCAAAGTGACTTACTTCGTGATGCTAATGTGCTTTTCTGCCAGGATTGAATGTAAGGGAAGAACCAAAAACATCCCAGAAGCTGTTTTTGAAGGCTTTGAGACGTACAAGGAAGCCGATCGTGCGTACCGCGGAGCCTTGCAAAGGGGTGAAGTGGAAGTCATACAAGGAAATAAAGGTGCATCAGCTTCTGCCAGGAGAACCAAGCACCGGTCGTCGAGCCTAGAGGAATTTGATAATGGACTGGACGATGACCTTTTCCAACCGGTCACTCCAGGCCGGCGAATGGGTTGGGTTCGTGCTCGCACCATGCAGTCCCGTGATTCGCTGGATGAGATGTCCTTGCTACACTCCCCAAGTCGAACGTTGCCACCGTCACCCCCAACTGGGGTGACCCAATATGTGGAGCTAGAAGATAGTCCTCTCTTTCAACCACCCAGGAAATCATCGCCACGAGTCACTGTAGAAGATACCTCTTACACAGCTTCGCCTTCGCCACCAAAATTCCGCCCTGTTCCTATCAGAAAGGCTCAATCTTCCCGTACATCATCCATGACGTCCATAGAAGAAACATCCTCCCCTCGAGTTCTACGTCGCCAAGTGACTGCTCCTGCATCTTTCGAAACGGGAGCGAGGTATCCCACTGTCGAGGAGATCCGTAACGGTCAGGACTTAGACCCTCGTGTCATGCGTCCGCCTTCAAGGACATTTGATCCGGCAAATGTGAAATCTCGTCCGAAGGCATCTTCCGCGAGCAGAAAGCAGCCCGCGGATGCCCAGATGGATGCAGAATTAACAAGCCCTCGTGATGCTACGATGCGTTTTGTACCAGATCGTCTGCCATCGGTCAATTATCTGGAAGATGACGAAAATTCTTCAATTTCCTCTCTTCCACGACGCCGGGTTGCCAACAAAGGGAAGAGTAGAGCATTTGCAGATACCGCAACTGAAGTATTGTCTGCATCCGGTAGTCTTCACTCAAACAAACGACAGTCGTTCTCAGAATATTCCAACCATATTCAAGAAGTCTACATGGTCGACCGGCCTGAGCAATGCAGTGTTGTTGTCGTACGCTGTCTCCCGGGGAATAGCTGCTCCCATGGGCAATGTGGAAGCATGCACGCCAGCGCCACAGTAAGGAGTGACGGAGTGCGCCCTCAATCGCACTACGTCGATGCTGAAGTCTCTCCCATTTTGTCAAGTGTGAGCTCAGCTCGCAAGACATCTCCCCGGAAAGCAACCGTACTGGAACCCGTAGCGCGGGTCTCTGATGCCTCAAGTGGGCAGGGGGTCCATTCTTTTTTAGGGCTTTCCTACAGTCCTCAGGTTCCGTCAAGGAGGTACGCTGCTGAGTCGGATGTTCGCTCTCCATTTGCACGCGGGACAAGGGTTCCGTCAGGTCTGTCCGAGTAGGTAGCCGCTCTGGTATTTCGCTGAACTGCGAACTTTCACCCGCCCGTTGCTCATCAAATTATTTGACTAGGCTGTCGATATTCGGCCGGCCGTCCCCTCAGATGCAGGGCTCACCAGAGCGGGATAGGAATCGCAGCGTCTTTATGATCAGTCGAGCATGATACATAAAGATCAGTCAAAGCTTGTTGACAGAAACGCGATAGATGTTGGTGTAGATAGATGTTGGACACGAATTGTCCTGTCTTGTTTGAGATCTTGGCTTGTACTTTACCTTGACCCCTGATGGCTTGATGTTCTTGTGACCCATTCGTGGCTGAAAAAACGTTGAAACTTGAAAGCACACTGATCTTTCCCTATGCTCGATCAAGAAGGCTGAAGCTGAAGAGGAGCAAATTTAACATTTCGCAGGATGATGTGGTCGGAATCAACGAACTGATGCCACACTAGTATGATCGGATGCGAAACGACCATGATTTCTCACGTCTCGTGACTCGCCTTTGCCGCATGGCTTTACGTTTATCATTATTATTCTCACTACTGTCATCGATGGGCTCGATTGCGCCCTCAAGCGATGTGACGTCATATTTTCAACTTAAGATATCGATCCCTTGATGAAGGAGAGGAAGAATCATCGCTATGAGAGAGATGACGGCCACAGCCCCTGGGACTACCGACGCAGGTTTCGACCTGTGAGTCGTGAGTCGTGACTAATTTTCGAGTACAGGCAGGTCAAATGATTGGGCATCACGTCACTTCTGGGCAAATGAATATCAATGCTATAAGCTCGGTAATTGAGTTAGGGCATTTTCCGAGGGTTGTAACTCCTGCAGAAGCCTTACTCAAGCTTCCGAGTCGTCTTATTGATTAGAGTGACATTATCTTGGCCCTAGACGCACCCCTACTCCCTGAGAATTATTGGATGGCGAGTTCGTGCTAAGGCAATCCTCCGGCTGGTCGTTAACCCAAGCGTGGTGCTAACGGAGTAAAAATAGTGTTGTTCGTGAGTTCTCTTGTTGACCATATTCACGCACAACACAGAGAAACAGTGGGCTCAACCTCTCCTAGGTATGCCTCTCGATATGCCTGATCCTCTACTTGCAGATGATCCAGGTCTCGATCCACTGCCTAAGTTTCCAACGCTTCCCGTGGCACTAGCTGCTCGAGTGCGAGGGATTGCTGATGCACTCGTCGAGGCTGGTGTCATTTGGGGAAAAAATCAGGATGAGATCAAAGCTCCGCTGTCTCGTTCTCATACCTGCACGAGGAATTCCTTTGGTGCTTCTTGCAGCCGCCAACGTTGCCGTTGCTCTTGTCCCGCGGACGCCCCGGACACCACTTGACATGCCAGTGCCGCGGCCACGGGGTGCCTTTGCAGCTGCAGCCACACGCTCTTCTGCTTCAAGGCGAGCAGCTTCCTCCGCAGCCAGCCGAGCACGCTCTTCAGCCTCCCTCCGTTCAGCATCTTCCCGTTCAAGGCGCTCTTTTTCCATTCGGGCCTGTTCAAAGGCCTCCTGCCGCTCTTTCTCAAGTAATTCCTCGTCCTTGGAATAAGCGTCATTAGTCATGCGAATTTCAAAAGCTCATGTAGAAGATGGTCTGAGAAACGCGTCGCAGCCGACCATGGCACTGGGCGACGTGCTTGGAATGGACAAAAAGGGAACAGCTTACAGCCTCTGCACCCTCCCATTGTTCATCAAAAATCAGCTTTGCCACAGCTTCTGATTTTCCAAGCATATTAACATATTTATCCAGAAGCGCGTCCGTCTGTGCGAGTTGAGTTGCCACTTGCTGCACAGGTAGATGAAAGACACAATAAGACATGATGATCATTGGCTTGTTTCATGCTTAACAGTGAGACACGCACCTCAGTTGCAGTCTGAGTAGAGCGCAACGCGTCGTTGAAAAGCGCAAAAGACGCGTTCAGTTTCTTGAGAATGAGGAGATCGCTTTGAAGTTTGTCTTCCCGTGATTTTGCAGCAGCAATCCTTCCAATCATTGTCAAATCAGCATCATTTTCAGAGTCCCCATCGTTTCCTTCTTCATATTCATCATCATCTTCTTCTATCCTGCTTTGATCGGGTGAGAATGAGTGTGATGTAGAAGCAGGCGGTGCGAGTAGACTGAATCGTGGTTTATCGTGGAAGTGAAACCTTTCCGTGTCTTTATCTGATATTGAGAGCTCCGAGAGAGAAAGGTCGGCACCCCCAGGGCCGGTGTGAGAATGTGAGTCAAATGGTTCAGGTGATGGCAGAGATTCGTAGAGCAGTTGCGAACCGCTGGCGTCCGGGAGGGAAGACGATGGCGTGGATGGTGACCAAGACATCGTCCGGAGAACCTGTCGTCGCGGTTTGATTCACGCCAATTCGCAAATTAGGGATCGACGAACGCTTAGACGCTCAAATCACCTGAAGTAAGGTAGCTTACATCCTCAGAGCAGCAGCACAGTGCTTGATGAGCATATAAATAACTTACTACAGCTGAGCGCAGCGCTGAGCACTGATTATTATAAAATGACTCCCAGCCGATTCAGATTTCATTGCACTGGCAGGAACTTTGAATTCGAACGTCGGCAACGCCCGAGTGACGTGTTGCACCGGTGTAGCCTTCGAGTCGCTAGAAGACGACTATCGATCACCCGGATCACCGGTCACCTCATGTCTTGTGGATCGATCAGCGATACTACGGACCCGGCCCGATCAGTCAGGCTTCTAGCCTCACTCACAGATAGGGAGTACTTAGTAGTTTAAGCTGTCTGAGGCCGTGTCTAGCTCAAATCGTCTGCTCAGGTCCCTGCGACACTGCGGGTGAACTCCCCTATGCAAGCGACCAGCACGATGTCTCCCTCATCTTGACCCTCTAGCAAGAAACGGACGCCGCAACAGCTTTGACAAGTATTTAACTATTCGTCCTACTAGTACAGCAGAGCGAAATACTAGGCTACGTAGTTAAACTTGAAACTACTGGCAAAAACCTGAATGAGATTGACACTAGTACTAGTAAGGATACAGAAGCCATTATGAGCTTCAGCAGATCATCAGATGTACACGAGGTGAGATGAAGCAGGACCGTAACGTACATGAGAAAAACGGCGAAGGACAACTACAACAAAGGTAATCCGAATCGAAAGTCAGCAGAAATGAAGTGTCCTGAAGGCGAAGATGTCCAATGGCATGAGAAGAAAAAAAGTGATGAACAAATGTATGCGAATACGAAGTCCAGTGAATTTAAGTGTCCACAAATTGAAGATGTCCAATAAGATGCCTATTGTCCGAGTCCATAGCACCAACTCGTCATGAAAACGTACACCTCCTTTCCGATCTTTATTTCATTATTTCATTCTTGTCAAGGTTATGGGGAACACATTGCGGGCAGCTCAGGCTGCCTCGATGGAAAATGCGCTACTCCAATTTCCGGAGTCGCCGAATACTGAGTGTACCGTTAGCCTTCCGAGCTGCTCCCCGAGAGGATTAGGATACTCACATACGATCATCCACGATCCAGGAGTGGTGTCCTCAGGAATCGTGACTTCAACCGAACCATCAGAAAGTGCGAACCCAGACTTAATCGGAGTGGATTGAGTTGCATCGCCCTGGCGAAGGTAGATCTTGCCAGTAGGATTGGTTACCTGGGAAGGCTCAGAGGAGGTATCCCAGGTAACGGAATACGTCCCTCCGACAGTCCATGTAGAGTCAGATGTAGGGGATGTGATTTCGGGCACCCAGACATCACGAGCAGCTTGAGAAACAGGGGCAGAGAATGCGCATGAGAGAAGAGCAAGGAGCATGAAGAAGAAGGAAAAGAGACGGGTAGTGTTCATAGACATGACTTGAATCGTGAAGAATCGTTAAACTGAAAAGGAGACAAAGGGTGATGGCTGAGTTGTCCAGTTTGGCGAGCTTGACTTATATACTGCTTGCGCAGCGACCGCATGAGTGCCACGCATCATGTGTTATGTTTTGCGTCAGCATCGGTTAACGTGGGGCGTTAACTTACCGAAAGGTCGCAACTTGTGATGCTGTTTGTCCGCAGAATCTCCCTTCGCAGCCTAGATGAGCCTAGGCTGAGAAACAAGACGGATAAGGACTCCCAAATATGCCTTATAATGAAGGTTACATTGTAGATTGTACTCGCAGGTACTAACTTTAAGCTTAGATTGCACTGTTTAGGAATCATTCAACGTTGAGGCTCAATTATTTTACGAATCTCCTCCTGAGACCCGCAGGACTTACAAAACTATGGTTCGGCTGAACACTTAGTTGTTTCATGACCGAGCCACTTGTTTCATGACTGTCCGACTCGGCCATACGATCGCAGTGCCATCGCACAGGGCGGCCTTTTGATTTCCGAGTGGTACGAACTCCACTGACACAGAGCCCTTGCGGCCGCTGCTAATTTGCGAAGCCATACTGGAAGGTTCTAAGGAAACATGTGGTCTCGGACCCCAATATTAAAAGCGTCTATTACCGCGATATGGATGACAAAAAGTTGAGTAGTAACGATCGGTTATCACTGCCTCAAGGGCCAAATCATGCGTGACTCAGTGAATAAGTTCAGTCCAGCCAGACGGTACCGCCTCGCTACAGCTACCACAGGAGGAAATAATATTATTTTCCTTATCATGAAGAAGGGGTGGTATTGGGTGATGTTTGATAGAAGAAGTGCCAGGAGGTGACTTTACGCAAACTACAAAAACAGACCCGAAAGGTGCACAAGGTCACGTGGAACATATGTGGCAGTGCTAATTTTAGTGGAAACCTCTCCCCGTCTTATAGGTCTACTTCTACAATCCATGGCATCACAGAAAAGAAAACGAGTAGCTCAGGAAGGACAGGATACACATTCAGACTGCCTAGAAGTTCCAACCGCTTCAGATGATGACTTCGATGTCGACATCTCTGGTACTCTCACAGGCAAGAGACCCAGACGAGATGATCCAGAAAATCAGTCGGAGCATGATGACGATGACATCGAGGAATTAATCCATGATTCTATTACGAAGCGGAACGTGAAAGGGGGCACCGAGATGTTGAAGAAGATTAAGAGCAAAGGGAAAAACAAGGGTGACACCGGAGGGGGGAGCTTTCAAAGCATGGGTATGTGCTCTCATTCGATGACGATAGTATGCTAATGACTCTACAGGCCTCCATCCATCACTTCTGCGGTCCTTGACCCTCCAGGGGTATCGCACACCCACACCTATCCAACGTGCATCTATTCCTACCCTTCTTGCATCTCCACCACGGGATCTGGTCGGAATGGCTCGGACTGGCTCTGGAAAGACTCTTGCATATATGGTACCTTTAGTGCAGCGCCTTGGAGGCAGACATGCGCACACCTTTGGAGCTCGAGCAATTATCCTCGTACCAGCACGAGAGCTTGCCTTGCAAGTTGTTAAGGTCGGCAAGGCACTTGTACGTGGTTGGACCGGCGATACTGCGCAACATGCGGGAGATGATGATGGGGATTTTTCAAATGGGAAGGGCGAGAGCTTGCGCTGGAGTCTTATTGTCGGTGGAGAAGGATTGGATGAACAATTCGAAATGATCAGTAACAATCCGGACATGTATGTCCGTTTCGCTCATGCAGATATTTGATATTTTCTGATGGTATTCTTTTTTGATTAGTATCATCGCAACTCCCGGCCGTCTCCTCCACCTGATTGTTGAAATGTCGCTTTCCTTGTCATCTGTGCAATATGTTGTTTTCGATGAGGCAGACCGTCTTTTCGAGCTTGGGTTCTCCACTGCACTTACAGAGATCCTTGCACGCCTCCCTACATCCCGTCAGACCCTTCTTTTTTCCGCAACCCTCCCAAAATCGCTCGTCGAGTTTGCCAAAGCTGGTCTGCGCGACCCCAAACTTGTGCGACTAGATGCAGAGTCAAAAATCAGTACTGATCTACGAATGGCATTTTTTTCTGTCAAACAAGCGGAGAAGGATGCATGTCTACTAGCTCTCCTCCGGGATGTAATCAAAGTTCCCTGTGGGAGCACTGAATCATCCAAGGATGATGACTCCGAATCCCCAGTTAAATCCAAGAAGGGGAAGTCGAAGGCTAAACACCCAACCCATAGCGCGCCTCACCAGACACTCGTGTTCGCAGCTACAAAACACCACGTTGAATACCTCTCTGCCCTCCTCACTGCAGCTGGCTACGCGGTCTCCGCTCTTTACGGCTCACTGACCCAATCTGTCCGGACATTCCAAATGAGTCAGTTCCTGACCCGCAAGACCAATGTATTGGTCGTTACGGACGTTGCTGCCCGTGGTATCGATATACCTGTTCTCGAACATGTCGTGAACTACGACTTTCCAGTCGGTGCAAGGATATTTGTTCACCGTGTAGGTCGCACAGCTAGAGCTGGAAGAAAGGGTTGGGCATGGAGTTTCGTTGGTCATGGCGAGCTACCGTATCTATGTGATCTACAACTCTTTCTCGGCCGGCCGTTAATCACACTGCCGTCGTCCTTCCCTGCATCGGCTACGACATCGGAAGAGCCCTACACTCAATCATTGATATTCGCTCCATTTCCGCGAGACCTAATGGATGCGGAGGTCGAATATGCGCGAGCACTGGACGAGTCACAGAATACGCTGCCAACCCTACGTGCAGTCATGGGACGTGGTCATGGCATGTATGAGCGCAGTCGTGGAAAGGCCAGCGTGGCGAGCTATCGACGTGCAAAGGAGCTTTCACGTGGCGGACAGGAAGGCGTTGTGCATCCTGTCCTTACTCTGATGCGTGGCGGTGATGACGGAAAAGAGGACACGAGAGAAATGGAGGAGAAGCGTGCCGCGATTGTACGCGCGGTTAGCGCATTCAAGCCTGCTGAGACGGTGTTCGAAGTTGGTACTCGTGGGAAGGCGGGGACTGCTAATGCGGCACTTATGAAAGAACGGAGAAAGGCGCTTGCAAAGGCTGTTGAGCGGGCGGGAACCTCAGGGCCAAGTGACGCTTCTGCTGTTGTTGATGCAGGTCAAAATGGTGAGGATGGCCTCGATGAAGTGGGCGATGGTGACGTGGAAATGGCGGACGAGGAAGACATTGCGGTCCGTCTTCCCGTAATTTGGATGTGTCAATACTGATCTCCAGCTGCAGGCTGTCTTCAACATCTCCAACAAAAAGAGCCTTAACTTCCGCGACGAGGATTATTATATGTCTCACTATCAAAAGGACGCCATGACCGAAAAAGGGTCTGTATATTTCATCTACCCTTGATCGGACGCACTGATAAAGATATTTTCTTAGTTACTCGCTCACAGATGGGGCTTCTTCCTTTGCTGCCCAAGCCCAGGGTGCCATCCTTGACTTGGCAGGGGATGAGGACACTATTGGCACACGCCAACGTCACCAGAACAAAATGACGTGGGACAAGAAAAAAAAGAAGTTTATCAAAGGAGGCGGAATTGGTGCCGACAACATGAAACTTCTGCGAACGGAGAACGGCACTCGCTTACCTGCTACCTATAAGAGTGGGCGGTTTGAGGATTGGAAGAAGAAATCAAGAGTGTCTCTACCAAAGATTGGAGAACGCGAGGCGGAAAGAAGAGGCACTGGTACGGTCGGCCCCGGTGGGAGGAGATGGAAACACACCAAGGTCACAGAGGCTAAGCCGCTGGACAAGCTCAACAATGATTACGAGCGCAAGTCAAGACAGCTCAAGAAGAAAGAAGAGAGTACCGCAAAGGAAGCAGGCGACACAAAGCCGAAAGGTCCTGGTAAAGCGAGAAATATCAGAAGTGGTGGGCGTTTCGCAGGGAAATCAGTGGGCAGGGTCAAGAACGAGATCAAGACAGTCGACCAGATACGCAAAAACAGGATGGTTGCAGAGCGGAAGAAGGCTAAGAACGCTCGGCCGAGTCGCAAACGAAAGAGTTGATCTTTGCGCTGTTTGTTAATCCATTACACTGCGCATATGTATGACATTTCAAGCTGCATCCGAGTACTCCCATTTCGCTCCTGAACCTTGAATTAACGGCACGTTGGCACCCTCCATCAGGTCCACCCCGACGCTGCGTAGAGCGTTTACACACCATTCGGGGTACCCTGTATCACCGAAGTAATTGTGGAAGAATGACCTCAAGTACTCGGGGAATCGGCCTTCTAGGATCGCATCTCTTGCACCGCCCATAAGCTGGGCCTGGAAAACAAGGTTGTGAATCGTGACAGCTGTTATGCATTGACAAAAATATCAGCTAAGTAAATCAAGAAGCAGTATCTGAATTACCGTGGGCACCAGCTGTCTCTATTGTGACGACATGGTGTAGCATAGCTCGGGACATGCCACTTGCACATGTTGGACAGGGACAGTTCTTATCTATAGGTTCCATGCTCCTCGTGTGCTTTCCAAGCTCTGTATCAAACCTTGAGTTGTGCACCGCAATATCCACAACAATAGGCGTACTAAGGTTGAGGGGTCCCTCGAAAGTCAATGCCACACCAAATCTTGCAGTTCGAGTAGGGAACACGCAATCTGCCTAAACAACCGCGACTGTCGGCAAACTTTGTATTAACGTTATCAACCTCACACTTACCATGTCAACACCCAACGCAACGCAGACCAACAGATCTGAGATCGACGATCAGGTATGCCTGTGAGGAGAAAGCGGTTCAAGTACCTTCTGCAAAACCGATGCCCATGGAGTAGCGGGGCCCTAATTGCGCAGAAGCTTGCAGGGGTCACGGAGAAGAAACCGATGTACTCACGATCTGAAGGTAGCCGATCTGCACACTGCTTGATACTATGCGAGGTCAATTGTAAGCAGACGGCCCAAATTCAAACTTACATCCTCCAAAACACGTCTCAAGCAGTACATCAGTTCGTCGAAGTCACCAGATTAGCAAGAAGCCTACCCTTTTCTTCCCCTCCGCTGAGACCACCTATTGCATACCCGGCAACTTGGTCCTTCCGCGCAATCATGGCATCAAGACATTGATCTCGTAACGCTGGGTCCAACCCTCCCTGAACGATGGCAAACAAGTTCTGCTTGTCTTTTCGACCGGACTTTTCATGCTGTTCAATGCAACGATCTAGCCATCGAACAGAACGGTGCATGGCCTCGCCAACTCGGGGTCCGACAGTCAGACTACTAACTGGCATAGCATTAAACTCTGCGGAAAGGACATGTCATGATAAGCGGCCTTACCTACATCATCCAGTTGCATAATAATATCCGCTCCGATTGAGTGCTGTATAGAAATGCTTTCCTCAGGCTGCACTGCTCATCAACAGCAGAAGATGTGGTAACATCTGAGACCAACCGTCAGCATTGTTGGCTCTCCATTGAATGGACTAGCAAACAAGGCGCCCTCCTCAGTAATATTTGCAAACTTGCTCAGAGAGACCAGCTGGAAACCTCCGCTGTCCTTCGAAGGGTTAAGCATGAACCGGACGAAATTTTGAAGTGGTGCTTACAGTGAGAATATTGCGATCCCAACCTTGAAATTTATGAGCACCTCCCGCTTCATCAAGGACTTTAATCCCAGGTCGTAAATTCAAATGGTATGTGTTATTCAAAATGAGCGTGATTCCCAGTGATTCAACCTGTTGTGGGGTCAAGCCTTTGATTGCTGCTTGCGTCGCTACAGGCATAAATGTAGGAAGCATCGTGATACCATCTGTGAACAGCTTAAATGCTCCACTTATCTGATGAAAACCTTACTCACGCGAAAGCTTCATTCTGCAAACTCGAGCTCGAGTTGTGTGGCATTTTGCAATAACTTCGAACTGCATAATTCGAAGACGAGTTCTGTCGAGTCTCGACTTACGGTAGTGGGGAATAGGTTGGATGTTTGAATAGGCGTTAGCTTTAGATGCATCGCCAGCTTCCCAGTTAGATCTATGTTAGATCACGTGAGTTGATTTTCAACGCTCTTTTGCATTGTGCTTGGTTTCCTGTTCCGGGCCGCCTGAAGATGCTTGGTAAATGGTTTAGAACAGCTCACCGAACGCCTCTCAAATGGAGGGTTACTCCTCTGACCAGAAATCTGCATTTAGGACGAGATCTTTTGTCAGAACTGAGTGCCCGCCAACTCATTGCGGATGTGACGCGGTAAGCAAGTACCATGTTCACAAAGTAGGAGCATTTAATGACATGATCCAGCCCGGATGATCTCGTCCAACATTTGCAGGGGGGTTCACGGACCATCTATGTTGGGATAGACCCAACTGCAAAGTCATTACATGCGGGTCACCTTATCCCACTTCTCTGCCTCTTCCATTTCCAACTCAGAGGGCATAATACGCTAGCACTCGTAAGCTTAGGCTTTTCTGTGTTGGAAATGGACTGATGGTACTCAGATAGGCGGAGCAACAGCGCTTGTTGGAGATCCATCTGGTCGAATGACAGAACGTTCACTTTCAGAAAAAGCTCAAATCGAATCTAATACTGCTACACTCATGGAAGCTATTCAGCAGTTCTTTTCTCGCGCGGCAGAGTATGCCCTCCATAAGGTTCCCTCTCCAACGACGTCTGCCCAACTCCAGGTCGTCAATAATTTAGACTGGCTAAAGGACTTGAATCTTCTTGATTTCTTGCGGAGTACAGGCATTCGTTTCCGCGTCAATCATATGCTGGCAAGGGATAGGTCTGTTACTTTGCCTCCCTGCACTTCATTTGCTGACGACACTGATGTAGTGTAAAAACGCGAATGAGCGCACATAACGGCATCACGTTCACCGAGTTCACTTATCAGCTTCTCCAAGGGCATGACTTCTACGAACTTTTTCGCACCAAGGGGTGTACCATTCAAGTAGGTGGATCAGACCAGTGGGGGAATATCCTCTCAGGCATCGACCTCATAAACAAAGCCGAGGGGGATTCTGCTGGAACCAAAGAGAGGGGTTTCGCATTGACCACTCCATTGTTGACAACCTCCCAAGGAGAGAAGTTTGGAAAGAGCGCGGGGAACGCTGTTTGGCTCGATGAAAAACTCACGAGCTATCTAGACTTCTATCAGGTATGCTAGCCATCCATTTCTGGCCCGTCAACTTAAGTACTGTCGACAGTTCTTCCTTCGTACTATGGATGCTGATGTTGAGAGATATTTGAAGATGTTTACTCTTCTTCCTGTCGAAGAAATAGACTCTGTTGTCCGAGAACATGAACGTCAGCCTGAACACCGATTGGCACAGAAACTTCTTGCTGAAGAAGTAACGCTGATGATACACCGAAGTAAGGGTCAACCTGCTCTCCGCATGCGCGCTCTGATATGTCCTGCAGAGGAAGGCCTAGAGGCTGCACGGGTAGCCACAAACGTCCTTTTTGGAACAGACTACTCAGAATTGCACGCGCGAGATATTATAAAGTCTCTTGTTAACGATCCTCGGTTGGTTTTTTGTACAGAGGACAAGTTGCTAGGCATAATGCTTCCCAATCTTGCTGCTAACTTTGGACTTACGTCGTCGAAGTGTTCGTCTGCTTTTCTCTTGTCCCACTGAACCACTTTTGAACTCTGCTTTTTCAGCGGCAGCACGGCAGCTCGCCCTAGGGAACGGTTTATATTTGAACAATATACCACAGCCAGACATACACTTCAAGCTCGAGAGGAGCCACCTGATTGATGGACAAGTGGCAATTTTACGCGCTGGAAAGGACAAGCATTTGATTCTGGCACTGCATTGAGTTCCTCATATATTATACCAAGCGAACTATACTTCTATTCCAATGCGAATTGGGCGTCCCGAGAGTTTTACAAGATGCGTGACGCGACCTACTGACAAATTTGATTCGGGGGACCATGAGCAATATTTTTGACGCGCCTCCTAGTATAGATTCTATAGAAGGAACGACTATCTTCGACTCGGATAAAGGGACAGGCAGCTTGCATTCGAGCACAATGAGTAGCGCATTAGAGTGCATTTTGCTTCTATAAAGCACACTGCTCCCTCATATAATCGTTCAATTTTAACAGTATCTATTCCCCGGAAACCCACTTAGCAGGGAATCTGCTCACTTGGTATGTGTCTCTACCTCCGAGTTCTGCTCATTCTGTCCTATTGTTACTCAACATCCGTGTGCTGGCAGTTAACGGACAAATCGGCAATAAGTTAGCCTTCCCTGCACATAGACACGCACACTGGCATATCGTGAGTCGCCAAAATTTGTACTAGGTGGTAGGACGCCGACCATCTTCCTTCATTTATAAAGGTCTGGCTGGGGGAGGCTAGTAGTTCGGTCCTCACGCAGGTTACACACCAACCCTCACTAGCGCAACCTCCACGTTATCATGTTGTCTTATTATGTTCATATCGGCAACTGGAAGTGAACCTCAAAGGACGACCAAGGTGTTCGTTTACTACACGAAAACAGTCGGAGTCCCGGCCCCGATCGTCTGCCCAGCGTATTCATCGGTTCGTACTCCACCTCCAACGCGACAGGAAGACTAAGCGCGATATCCAAGCAGTACTAATATCATAGCCAAAGCAGTTTGTAGATGGATGCTATTGCTTCATACTTAGTTTGTACCTGGTCATGATGAAGCACTGAGAAGATACATATAGGCCCCAGATGACTTTATGCATTAGGAATGGGATGTAGGTCATTTTTTTCTGAAAAAATGTATGATACGACATCGGGGGTTGATATAGAGTATCAGTGAATCGCCTTGTATTGTCCATGTCTAATTACATATAACTGAGCCTTCGCTGCATCAGTCCACGCGGATTGCACTATACAAGCGCCGCACAGCCCAGTAAGATGCGAGGAATCCAATGGTTCCTTGATAATTGAATGATGAGTTTCACTGTCATAATGTCATAATCCCGAGACAGCCCTTACCAGTGACAAGGAAGTCGAAAAGGCATATCAAGAATAGATATCCGAGGTACAACGCGACGCTTGAAAAAGAGTCCAGTGAAAGTCGGGACATCCAGTAAAAGAGCCCATAAGCAAAGAGCCAAAATGCACTTCCACCGCCAGTCAAGAAGGCACGCCAGTGCCATCTACGGGAATCAAGACAAGGCACAAATAAAGGCAATTCCACGCACCTGTACTCTTCAGCGCAGAGGTTGAAGTACGTAAATAAGATTGTCACGGTGCCGGTGGTGAGTGTGACGACTCCTGCTGTTAGCGCGAGGAAACCAAACGCATAGTAGGCACGAGATGCAAAGAGACTAGACATGACGAAGTATAGTTCCACGAATGCGGCACCTACGACATGTCAATTACTGTTGAATAATAGGAATTATATACGAGCTGTGTCTTACCAAATGGCAGGATGCCTGCAAGTAATGTGGAGGCCTGCAACTAGGTTGGAATCCATGCTCATATTGTTAAGGAAGACTCACCCATGGTCTAAGGTATTTTGGAGCTGGTGGAATCTGACGAGGTATTTGGTTGACTCTGACAGGATGTGTTACACCCTGAAACCAAATGAATTTCAACCACGTCAAAGACGCAACATACACGTACTCCTTGCCTTGACCCGATGTAGGATCCGATGGTAGATAGCGGAGCGGAAATTCCAAACCAGAGGGCAACGATCAAGAGCATGGTAGCTGGTACAGGTGAAGTCAGGTGAACTCCAAGATAAGTGCTTTGACTTACTGAACGGAACGGCTCCTGAGGAGCCGGCAACAAGAAGGAAAAAATTCAACATGAAGATTACCATGAATACCAGTCTAAAGAAATGAAACAGTCGATGAGGAATCAGAGTAGCATATTGGAAAGGGCTCACGTCGGGAGAATAGAGGCTGTAAGGAACGCATTCTTTCTGCGATCGACACCACCAAGCGATGCATATATTCTGCTCGAGTAATAACCTCCGATCCTGATATCTCACATTAGCAGAGCCCTTCGGTATGATGAGATGACTTACCCTCCAAAAAGCGTCCAGCACACCATCATGACAGTAGCAAGAGAACCACGGTTAGAAGGGGAGAGGAACCCCAGCAATGCAAAGACTATTGGGACGTTGGTTAGACAGTAAATGGTGCCTGGAATTGAAGAAACTACCAAGGGTAACACCGCACATGGCGCACAACTGAGCACCATTCCCTGCCATAATGGAAAGCACCATTGGGTAACTGGGGCTGCGGAAAACTTCTCCGTGTACGAGCTTCCAGCCCCAGTCTTCTTGAACGTCTTCCTGCATTTAGTATGACGTCAGATCAACGAATATCATCAAGTGTTCATCACCCACGCTAAGATCGATTGCATTGTATCTCGAAATCTGCATGGCTATGAGCTTGAATTATATGCCAGCAACAAGGGAAAAACTCACATCTCTGGAGACAGTGCGCCACAGAATCATGGCTACCATTAGGCAAAGGAAGACGACAATAACAATTGAGTTAATGAGACTGAACCAATGTATCCGGGGATCAAAAATATGGAGGTAGTTGTCCCATCGAGTGGCCTACGAATAATCAGCGAAGTTCAACGTGTCTTGCATGCCAAACGTACCCAAGGCGTGTCGGATTCCTGGACGGAGCGTGTTAGTCATACTCAGTCAAACCAGTTCGTATACAAGGGAGAAACAACTCACATTCCAAGTTACTCGGTAGGTAAAGCGTACGTTATTGACCTCAGTTTCAGATAGATACAATGGCGGAACATCAATATCACAGTTCGGCGTACTTGCATCTCCCTGAGGCCCGCCGCGGCTGCAATGAAGGTGTAAGCAAAAGTAAAAGGTTCAAAAAAAACTTCACCGTACCTGACTGGCCACACCAGGACTCCGACAACACGGTAAACTCCAGGTGAGGGTTCGTGATATCTGATTAAGGCCATGTGTATAGTGAATTTCAGAGGCGATAGGCTAATGACTTTACCTCAGAACAATTTCATAGTGGTTGTTTAGGTAGGGAACATCAGTGTCATCATTGCCAAGGTTGAATCCCATATCAAAGAAGAGGTCCCCAGACTTCATGTCTCTCTTCATTTCAGCAGCCGGCAGACCATCCACCAGCCAGTTTAAAGCATAATCCTCACGAATTCGCTCATTGATAAATTTTGCGTCTTCTCCTGGTATATCGTCGGCACATAGCGTTTGACAAGTACCATTGGCCTCCAGCATTTTGATCTGAGAAAGGGGGTTGAATCTGCAATATGCTAATCCAGCGAACAAAAAACATACATCATATGGAGACGTGAATATTCGGTCACCGAACAATATCGATCCCAGCGACTCGGGCTGACTCTGGGGACCACCCTCTGGGGTGCAAAAGTGAAACCGAGAATTATAGTAGTCGTCTATGATGCGTTAATGTGTGTTGCTAACTGCACGGCATAGGCGAACGTCTCACAGTTAATGAGTGATTTCTAAAAACCAGTAAGAACAGTCAACTCCTAACTAGTAGACACCATACCAGCTTCGAGTCGTCACTGCCAGTAAGCATGGGTGTGAGTGCATTGACATAAACATTGACAGGATCGCCCTGCTCATAGTTGTGGGGTGCTGCACCAGGAAGATAGAATGCATTGGTAGCTGAGGGAAGACAAGCCAGTAGCACGCCCCCCAGGAGGTACCTGGAAGTGCTTCTCATGACGGAAAACTTGAAGAGGAGTGCGCCGTTCGGTGTTCGTCGAGTTATGGAGAGCGTCGCTGCGTTAGGGCGAAAGACTCGGAAAGAGCACGTGGCAAGGTAAACAAACTCAACAAGCGCTCGGCCAGGTTTAGAAGCCCGCGGGTCAGCTGCAGTACTGTTCTGGCAGTGTTATTATAACACTTCGAACCTTTACCACTATCTAATTTACAAGTACTACTAGAGGTGAGTCTTTGGCATTAATCTGAACGACTGACGGAGGTTTGGAATGTGGCAGACGTAATACGGTACTATTTCTAAGAGTCAGGCAAATGTTTCTGTTACTTAACTGACAACCGTCTCACACAATTCCTATGTGATATTCCCGCTTTTTCAAGGTACGCTCATAGGAGTGGCAGGGTTGGTGGTCTTGGTAAGAATCAAGTACATATTATCCTCCAGCCTTCATGAACGCCGACTCGAAGAAACTCTGGGCACAGCTATGTAGGCGAGTCTTCAGTTTAAACATAACATTCTATGAGCTCACTCGGCCGGTCTAAAGCATGTTTACAGCAATGCCGAAATAAAACTATAATTGAATCCCGACATTAAGGCGCTTTTAAAAACTCTTGGATCTTCTCTGATATGAAAGCGACATCTGGTGGATTAGCGCCACCCCCTGCAACATGACCCCAGACAGTTGGGATCACATGCAATTTAGCATCTTTGAGGTAGGACACCTCGATTGCGCTGTCCTCCGGCTTTAATGATGTTAGTAACTTATAGTAGTCGGATGTCAAATTGGTAGAACTGACTGGGAAGTAGAGATCCGTCTTCGAAGGCATAATAAGTCCCTTTGCTTTGATGCTCTTCAGAGCTTTCTCATAGTCTCCTTCGTCACGAACGATGGAAATGTCTCCATTCTGCCACGTCTTCAAAAGCGCAATCATGTCGTTTGCATCCCAAAATTCAATGTATCTTCCTTCCCACCGCTCTCTGATGAACGAGTTCAAGTCTGGGTATCTGTTCACAAAAGAAAATATGAACGAGACTCGTGAATACATATTCCCACAGTGACTTACTCTCCGTTCATCAGGTGCTTGTCCTCCCGGAACCACTGTAAAAGTTGTATAATCTGCATATCTCCCTCGTAAAGTAACTCACAGTTTGCCCATAGGCCCATGCGCAGTAGACTCTACCGAACGCTCGAATTCCATGCTGAGGAGTACTCTTATAATGGCCGTCATCAAAATCCTTGCTTGCAAGCATTGCTGCCTTGGGCCCTTCGAGGAAGCTAGAGCACAAGCCGCATGTGGAAGTGGAAAAAGTAAGTTCACATAGGGACTCACCATTGGTTATGGGGACTTGTGCGAGCAGATGTGCATATAGCAACAAACCGCTCTACAAAGTCAGGGAAGACGACCGGCCAGTGATATGCCTTGGTAAAGCGCCTCAGAGAGCGCCACAATATCCCAAGAGGTAAAGTACCTGCTGTCCGCCCATAGAAAATCCAACGACACAGAAGACCTTGCGTACTGCAAGGTGCTTTGTCAACACTGCATGCTGAGCGCGACTGCTGAAGTGAGCATATTTTATTTATTTTCAAGTAGTTTCATAAACCTACATGTTATCCTCGTAGGAAACAAATGGGAAGTATGCGCCATTATAAGGCGCAGGCTTAAAATCAATGTCAGGTGGGTAAATTGTCTAATCGTGGAAACTAACTGTGTTAGAGGGAGAAGACGACTGGGTTACCGTTACATATCAGTCAATGAGACGACAAAGCAGAAGGCAGCGTACCTCTCCATTACAGAATAGTGCGAATGTTACTATGAAGTATTTATTCGGGTCAAGGACCTGCTGTCATGAAACGAACTGCACATTCCACTACCTCAATGTTGACATACCTTGCCTTCACCAACGAGGTACTCCTGGCCTACCATGTGAAACTAATGAATAATTGACTTAATGTTCGATATCAGAGAAACTTACTTCCAAGAGCGAGTTTCGCCCCGTAACATGTCGGGAAAACAATTACTTTCTCATTGTTCGGATCCCCGTATGTTTGGTATGCGGTTACAGCATCAGGGAGCACTCCTCCCGCTACTTTGAAGCGACCGTGATGGTAATACTGGATTGCTGTGGTTTGCATGGGGGGAAGTAGGATGTATTCTTGATATCAATCGTACTCTTTAATAATGCCACACGCCTAGGCTTCATAACGGTCGGTCCGACACCGTGGGTGAGTAAATAGTTGTGTGGGGTAATCTACCTTCTGATCAAGGTCCCCCTAATGATAGCAATAAATATTCTGTGTAGAAGTGACATGAGGTTCGAGTGTCTGGTGAACGGCGACCGGCTCGCAGATAGATTGTCAGGGCGTGCGACGGTATGCTTGAGAATTTTGATGAATGCCCACAACTATCACAAGCTTTGAGACTATTTATACAGAGTAGAGATAGCGGCATTGACTAGCTTACGCACTTCACAAATTTGTAGATAATTCCTGAAGTGTTATGAACTCAGGGTTCTTCCAAAAATTTCTTCACCTCTGCCTGTATGAACTCATCATCCTGTGTGTTTGATCCTCCCCCACCTGCAAGTCGGTGTGTATGAGCAAATTAAAAGTAAATCAGGCCCGAAAGACGTACACATATGACCCCACTCAGAATCGATGACAACAAGTCTTGCATTCGTCAAGTATTTCATCTCATCCTGACTGTCTTCCGGCTATCCAAGAATCCATCAACCGAAATCCAGTGACACCCATAAAGGGACTCACGGTGAAATACAGGTCTGTCTTGCAAGGCATGATCAAACCTCTGGCCTTGATCGCTCCTAGGCAATTTTCAAGGCAACCTTCGTCACGGATGAGGGAAACATCCCCTATTTGCCATGTGTTCAAGAGCGTCAATAAATCATTGGCGTCCCACACATCGAGAAAGGGGGCCTCCCAGTCCTCTCTCAGAAAGTCGTTGAGAGTCGCGTATCTAGTAGATCTATTGAGAAGCAAGCAGAGGAAGACCATAAATGACGCACTTTCTGT